>JAECUM010076157.1:0-19395 GCA_016617855.1 Megalonaias nervosa | reverse complement strand
TGCTAACTTCTATCATTGTAGCCATTTGAAACATTATACAAAGAGACCAGCTATAACAAAAGGCACCTCCACCAAATATGCCACAAATTTCAAGAAAGCACTGAAAGAACTACTGAAAAGACACAACAAAAGACATCATCAGACTTCCACTCCTCCAACAATAAGTAATAGAAGTAATGGTAATCCACCTAAAGTTCTTAAAAGACAAACGAGTCAACAATTGAAATGATTGCCAACGAGACTTCCAAAGAGGCCCCACGGACACAAGGAAAACAAAAACAGTCATAATATCTTCAATCCACCTACAGAAAAAAAATGCAAAAATAGTTGCAGGAAACTGCAAATCACTTTTATTAAGTGACCAAAGTATAATTTGCATCAGACATCCTTAGCCCCAACAAAAACAGCAGATTGTACGAGGTGATAGTAATTGTATGTTTAGAGCTATAAGCTTTTGCAATTGCAGGAAGCAAAGAGAACTACAACATTGTCCGTAATAGTATTGTCAGGCATATGCGCTCCACAATGGTTACTAAAAAGCTTAGCAATTACCTCAACACAAATGTAAATGAGTATTTACAGGACAGCAATAAAAGAGTCAAGTCAAATAGTGTGAAGGCAACAGATGGCAAGATTATGGGTGCTGCGTCACCGTTATCCAGCCATTTATGTGTATAGTGCTAGTGGATCAAATTCCAAAGGAGTTAAGCAGTTTGATTGGCTGAGGTACCCAGCATCCTTTCCCTTGGATGCTTTCACTCAGTCTCGAGTTTATTTACAAAACCTTGTAGATAACCATTTTAATGTAGCGTTAGGTTGCTAAGAAGAAGCAGGAACATTAATTAAAAGTTGTCTTATTCTGTGTAAGTGATTTTTGAAAGGTTATTAGTCTGAAATTGTAATCTGTATTAATGTAAAGACTCTTTTGAAACAAAACCTATGTGAGATATATTTTGTTAAGTGAACCATTACATGTATTGTATTTCACATGTGGACCTTAAGCAGATTAGAAAAGAGTCCATTAATGAAAAGAAACCAATTGGTTGTAGTGGGGAAAGAATTGGGTAGCTGATTCTGCCCCCCACCCACCCACCCATTTGTTAAGTGACCATTTATATGTATGATATTTCACTTGTAGGCTGTATTACCAAAGACCCCATCAATGAAAAGAAAGTATTTAGTAGTAGGGGAGAATTAGCTAGCTGATTCTGTCCTCCTCTCCTTTGTTAAGTGACCCATTACATGTATGATATTTCACATGTGGGCATTAAGCTTATTACCATAGAGTCCATTAATGAAAAGAAACTAATTGATTGTTTGGGTGAGGGATAAGAAATAACTAGAGGGGGAAACTAACTTATTGTAGGCGAGAAAGAAACAACTAGAGGGGGAAACTAACTTATTGTAGGCGAGAAAGAAATAACTAGAGGGGGAAACTAACTTATTGTAGGAGAGAAAGAAATAACTAGAGGGGCAAAGAATCAGCTAGCCAATTCTTTCCCTGGGGAAACATTCAGCTGGGGGGAAACAATTGGCTGTTACACTGGCATTCTAGGGAACATGAACTATGTGATGTAAGATATTTATTTATGGATAATTTGTCACTGGATAACTCTTATCCTTGTTTAGTTCTAACAGAGTTATCTCTCTTAAATGCAGTGGAGTACCTGTTTATGTCCTTGTCAAATTAATTATGTTAATTCATACCTAGATCATATTTTGTATTTTTTATGCTTTTTGTAAAATGTGGTACACATGACTGAAAATGTGTCTGTTGTGACTAGTTAACTCGTACCCTTGTTCAGTTCTAGCAGAGTTATCTTTCTTAAATGCAATGGAGTACCTGGTTTTGTCTCTATCAAATTGACAATATAACTTTGTTCTCTATGACAGTGTATGATGCACATGATGGATTAGGACAGAAAGTATATTTATTTCACCAAACATTAGCATTAAGGTCTATGGAAACGCAACTGGTACCGCGATACAATCAGCTTTGATTCATCTGGCTAACACATGTCGAGTAGCAGACTGAATGCTTATTATGGTGCAAACTAGATTTGCCCCATCAGAATAGCTAATAATGATTTTTATGAGAGCTTCTGATTGAAAACAAGAGAATTAATGAAATAGAATATTATTATTTCACTTCACAACTGATAATGATATGATTTTCGACAAATTTTTGCTGTTTGCACGACTCTTTATTGGTAAATGTAAACAAATGTTGTGGTTGTGATCAATTGAGAGATGCATTCTCTCTTGAGAACTGAGTTTGCAGCCATCTGATCCATCCACTCTAAAAGTATCAGCTGAAAAGCAAGTAAAGGGAGATAAATTTGCATTTAAATGCACATTTTAGAGACATCGGCGAACTAGAAGCTGGAATAGCCATGATTCTGAAAATTCATCAACTTGAAATGGTTGCCTGGGGTGAAATTTAATGCTATTTTATTTTCTGGCCTTTTTCCATAAAAATTTTTTGCTCAGAATTTTCCATGATAGTGAGAACTACATTTCTTAAATTTTGCTTCATACATGCATTTTTCATGCTGAGTGTTCCTATTGTAATGTTAATGACATTTCCTTATAAAATATTCTGGGCCTAGAGTAGGAACAACATTGGTTTTATTAATATAAATTACTTTTGGTAAACTTTCTCAAATTGCATTTCCCCCTTCCTTCACCAGAGAAAGAGAGAGAGAATTACATTTTGGAACCAACAAAAAAGTGCTCTTTAGAAACTTGGGCATGTAGTAAATAAGAATAAATGTGTGTGTGTGTGTGTGTGTGTGTGTGTGTGTGTGTGTGTTATAAAATGTACATGTAGTATTTCAAACCTATATATTAATGAACAAACTAGAAAAATTCAACTTTGAGACCCAGGATTCATCACAATGTTGCTCTTCAAATTTATCATTTGCTTGTTTTGCATCTTGTATGTTAGCATATTTACAAAAGTATGTAAATATATATATATATATATATATATATATATATATATATATATATATATATATATATATATTTCTTTTTTACTAGAGGGCCTCAAGGGAGGTTAGTTGTATTTAGCCAAATGAGTTACCTCTTTAAATAAAGACATTATTATTATTATTATTGTTATTATTATGTGTGAAGCCTACCAACCTCACACAGTATAATAATTATTACAATGCAAAGAATACAAATAATTTTAGTTCAGTTTCCAGACTTCAATCCACATGTTTATAAATTAGTGTCTTAGGAGAAAAGACACAATGAAGGTCTTCAACTGGCATGTTCAATTAATAAACATGCATGTATACATACATACATGCACACATACACACATAGGTAGGTATGATTCTTAATTATCCTCTCACCATAGTGGTTATTTCATCTCATTTATAAGTAAAGCAGTTCTCTAGATCAACATTTCTATCAAAGATGGATTCAAACATAATACTTTACAACAATAAAGCAAAGAAAAATATTTTATTAAAATGTCAACATTTATAAAGTGTTAATTTTAAATGATTCAAGAGACGAGTGTAATCTAAGTAAAAAAAAATATGCCTTGATGTTTTTGATTTCTTGTTAGTATGGATCTATACAAAATATTTGTGATTCAAAATGAAGAAATTATTCATTTCACAAATTTTAGCACAGAATTTTCAATTACACAAAGACTGTTTTACGACAATGCTATTAGTTGAAAAAAATCTTGCTAATATAGCTTGACTTTATAGAATATTCAAATACACTGGTGTATTTCTTTTGAAATTTTGATACTTGCAAAAATTTGGTTACATCAATTTCTCTCACAGTTTTCTCGTATACTGAATTGTACAGCAAGAAAACAGACTAAGAACAGATCAAAATATACAAGTATACAATACAAGTTAAAAAAGTTTGAAATAGAATATCACAGATCAGCACAGCAAAGGCATTTTAATGAAAGGCAAAATACTCATGAAAAGTAGCACAAATAATAAATGGACGGAGTGGTTAAGTAAAATGATCTCTCAATATTTGAAAATATGGAAAAGATATGTAAATAATTTATACTACAGGTTTGGATTCTGATAGTCCACTCCCATGTATACATAAAAAATAAAACTTCTAAAATGAATTGGATGTTTATATATATATATATATATATATATATATATATATATATATATATATATATATATATGTATACTGTATATATAAAATGGTACAGCAACATGAGTAGGTCATTTTGTGCTGAGGCCCAAGGACACACCACGGCCAACAACCCAGTCTAATCTGATGGTAGGATTCAAACCTACACTCTTTCAGTCGTGCATCTAGCAAGCTAACCACTGGGCCATTATTTCTCTTTGGAATAAATACATGGAGTAAATATGATTCATTCTTTATTGACACACAAATTTAAACCTCAGTTATGAGGTACGAAAACATAACACCGACATACACAGCTAGTTCAATAGTAAAACTGATTCTCTTTTTAGATCTTTTTTAAAACAAAAATCAAAAGATATGATGCAGGTTCATAACTTCATGATATATCTTAAGGAACCATTTGTTACTTGGTCAAATATATTTAATTTTAGAAGTGTACAAAATAAAACTTTTCATGCAAACCACATGTAATAAATCCAATTAATGACACAATTTAGATAGTACAGGACATCATTTCAAATGACCAAATGACAAGATGTTCTTAGTATTCTCAGTATTTTGCATGCTAAAACAAAGGTGACTTGAGAGAGATGGTATAATTTGACAGTCCTCTTTTAAAATGACCCATTTATTGATTTTTAAAGTAATATAATTATTGATAAAAGTTGAAAGGTGTTGATGAGCCACATTTTTGCACAATTGTATTTTCCTCACATGAGACATTATGTGAAGTAAATAAAGCAGAATATGAGTTAAGTATGTCAAGATAATATAAAAGCCCTTTTTACATTAGATTAAAATATTCAGTCTACTCGAACCTTATCTACGAGTGTATGTTAAACTTCTAAACCCATGAATTTCTGAATGATTTGAGATAAAGTTCATAAAAATAAAAAAAAGTAAATGTTGTAATGATTTTCATGGCAAGTTTCTAACAAACAAACAAAATTCAATAAACAAATGCCAGAGATGTTTCAGAATTATATATCACTGAAGTTAGAGAAACTATACAGAAAAATACCAAGTAAATCACCTCATCACATGAGACCATGTTGACTTCTGATTGGTCAATCCTAGGAATGATGTCATTGAAAAAATTATGCATACTGTGGTATATTTTGTGTCTGTAAAATATTGTAGATTATATTTCAGTCTGAAAATGACTCTTCTGCATGTACGTAATTGCTCATGTTTCCATTTTTAATTTCAAAATACTCTCTGTAACATAGTTAAGTCTATCACAAATATGATGGAATAAAATCAATACATCTGGTTTGTATTATCTTGTCATCACTGTACATGTAAGAATGCAGTTTTAGCACATATAATCAAGCCACACACATGATAGAAACTCTGCATAGAAACATGTACCAAAAATTGATAATGACGTAACTCACTGAATTGTATCGGTTCAACAGAATGTAAATCTGAGTCAACCCAGCACCTACGAGCAAATACGATGGTACGCATTTGACTCATTTCATGCATATTACTATCTGAGTATAATGCATTGAATACGGGGTTTTAAAAGGCTGGAGCTTTTAACTTTTCTGTTCAAGTCGAACAGACATGAGTTACGTATACATAATCCATGACAGTGCTTTAAAGTTTTCAAGTAGTTTAAGTCTTTCAGCTGAATACATGATAAAAATTTTAAGAATTTAAACAGAGAAACAACTCAAATATTCTTCAATAATGCCATTTTCAGATGAAGACAATGCTGTAACAATTTGCCGAAAGATTTTGTTTTTCATTGTAACATATTCTGTCACAATATACATGCCAGCAGAGTTAAACTCATGTTCATAGATCTTATAAATTTTGTTTGTCTTTCCCAAAACAAAAAAAGTTGAAATTTTAGCAGGTGTTATAATAAAATTAATGTAACAGATATATATACAATTAGAATCAACAACAGTCATGTAAAGTGTGAAATTTCTAACATGCCTGTCTAACAATTCAAATATGTGAAAGTTCACCTTCAACGGTAATATGAAAACAAAATTCCTTTTGGATGCATATGTAGATAAATTGAGATGTATGTAAAAATGATTAAAAATTTGATACTTGAACAATATTCACATAGCACTAATCAAACTATATAAACTTATAAAGCAAGAATCAAGTTTTGATTTGTTAATATTTTTCTAACATAGACTGTAAAAATGACCATACATATTCACATAAAAATGTATCCTTTACAAAGTATGCCTTGTAAATCTCTTATCCTCAGTCTTCTCATTGAATTTTCCAATCTTCTACTTTTTCTTGCTCTTTTTCCCGGAGGGAGCTTTATGAGAAGTTGGTGGTTTTCCTGACCCTCCTGTAGATTCTACTTCCTCTATCATACCCAAGGACTGCAAATAATGTGACGAATAAAATTAATGTTGATGATACAAAGGAAGTGTTGGATGAAGCATGAAATGTTGATCATAGTGGCCTATTTTGGCATCAGTTTAGTTGTCTCCGAGACAGATCCACACACTAAAATATAAGATCTATAACTGAGAGTACCTGAAACATTCACCTAACATAATTCAAAACTAAACCAAGGAATGATGGAGAAAGAGGCTTAACAATAGTTTGCATCAACTAAAAGCAATGAAAATGTTGGCATTAAGTTAAAAACAAAAAAGATTTTAAAACTTGGAGCTCACACAGAAACATGAGAACTTTAATATCATGGCTTTCAGTATAAATTGTAATATAAATAAGTAAAAAGTGTATTAAAACCCCTCGAAAGGATGGAAAGTGTTTATAAACACACATATATGATACTGAAATGCACGGTTCCTCATTGGCATATAACTAAGCCTTAAATACAAACTTCAACCTGCTGTCTACCTACAGCAGCCAGCCATAAGCAAGCCAGCCAAAACCTGACAGAAAATCTTTTACTAAAAGAGCAATTAAAACCACATCTGTGTACCAATCAATCATTGTTGAAACACATTTTATAAAAACATAAGAAATTGTGATGAAGAGAATGTGATAAATATTCATCCAAATTTGTAAAACGATGCAGGTAAGTTTTCGTAATTATATGAACTTGAGATAGATATAAGAGATATAATATACAAATATTTAAACAACAAATACATTATCATCCATACTATTAGTATACCTAATACATTTCAGCATTGAAGTAGGAACATCAGCATTAAAATATCTAGTTGTTGTAGTCTTTATTTGTATTTGAGAATCTCCCCAATATAACCATTTAGCTACAGTGGATATTTACAGAGCTTAATATTTCAAAGTTTCTGGTGCAATAATATATTTCTGAATTGAATGAATTTCTTACGTAACAGATAGCAGGTTAAAATGGCTACAAAGGCAACAGTGTCTCACATGATTTTAAGATTGGGAATTGTAATTATCAGGTAAATGTCACAATAAGCCATTTTTTATATCTGTTGTGACTCGACAATGTAACGTGATGGATGTAAGATCAAATCCTGTTCAGAAATGATCAGCCACCCTGGTGTGTTTCTAGGCAAGACATTTGTTCGAATTACATCGATACAATATAACCTTTACATGTGTTTATGTGCCAGTAAACACCAAAAGAAACCAAACTATTCTCATGAAATTCTAAGCATAAAATTAAAAATGAAAAAACAAAAAATTTCAGCATGTGAATTTCAAGTTGTCTGCTAATAATTTCAGACAGCATGAAAAGTGTAAATATTTATGTTTGAATTCATAAACTTAGTTTAGCTTTTATAAGTGTAGATTTTAAGTGAACATTAGGTGTAAATTAAATCACGTTTAACTTCTGTGAAAATTGCAATGCAAGAATTGTACACACTAAATACATGTGATGAAATTTATAAGAATTTACAGTGCGCTCAAATTGGGTAAAATCATGCAAAGACCATGACGTGAAAATATTTGGCTGTGTATGCAGAAAATACTTCACAAACTTTCACCACATAACTTTAATCACATGAGAAAGAACTACATCATTTTCACAAATTGAGTTAAGTCAGTCCCTTTACATCTTTATTTCATCAACAATATAACAAACCTACAGAATAATTTATCCATCAGGTCATCATTAGACTGTATTATGCATTTCTTGAGTATATACATGACAACTTAATGGTGATTCATTCAATATTATAATTTTTATAAATACTCAAATAGCTGGTAACTGACATTACATACAAAATGTGCATCAGCTTTACAAGACACGTCTAATGTTATGACTATAATGCCATTTTCAATATTATACTGATCATAAATTCCATTGTGCAAAAATATATAAATGAAACAAAAAAGTGCAATGAAATACATAAAATGTTCCACTCAATTATGCAGTCCATAAAGAAGTTTGTTTACTCTAATGTTTTATGGCACAGCAACACAAGCAGGTTATTTTATACCAATGCAATTAGATAGAGTACAGAGTGTTGCCCAAGGACACACCACTGTATCCAATCTGGGTTGATCTGATTGTTGGACTTGAACCTGCATCTTTTTAGTCGCGAGTCTGGCAGGCTAACAACTTAGCCACCGCAGCTCCTGTCTCCATTAGTCACCCTTATGACATGTGGGATGGCATAGTGGGCTTATTCTGCATCTCTGAGCCCATAGAGGGTACAATCATGACTCAAAATTGATTCTTGTAGCCCATCTCATGCTAACTCAATTTTTCAACTCTGATTGACCAGAATGAGTCATATAATACAATGCATTCTCTGTAAGATGGTACATCTTGTATCAAATTAAGAAAAAAGAGTTAATTCCTTTGATTAAGCCTCCCATTTAAATAAACATAGCCTTCATACTTCTTTTTAGCAAACAACTTACGCAGAAATCATTTTACAATGTTTAAGCAGAATGTAGAGGGTGCTTCAAAGGTTACATCCCAAACTAAACCATTCTCACTTGGACAGAGTGTAAGGGTCAGTGGGGTGTGATAATGCTACCACAAATTTTGAAAAATATTTATAATTTGGTGAATGGATATTTACAAAGTCATATCATAAAAAAAATGAATGCAATCCTGTTCAAAGTGTGTAATTTTTGGTGCACAATGAAAAATTTACAAAATGCATACTTTGTTTATGTAAACATGCCTTCAGTGGAAAAAGAGTAATTATTTTATTTGTGAGTTGTCATGTGAATATCTGGAGTCACTTAAGTATAGTCTGAACTCAGTCAAATACCTTGGACAATGATATGTTTGTGTGTATAGTTGAGGTAATTACCTTAGTGATATGTTTGTGTGTATAGTTGAGGTAATTACCTTATTGATATGTTTGTGTGTATAGTTGAGGTAATTACCTTATTGATATGTTTGTGTGTATAGTTGAGGTAATTACTTATTGATATGTTTGTGTGTATAGTTGAGGTAATTACCTATTGATATGTTTGTGTGTATAGTTGAGGTAATTACCTTATTGATATGTTTGTGTGTATAGCTGAGATAATTACCTTATTGATATGTTTGTGTGTATAGTTGAGGTAATTACTTATTGATATGTTTGTGTGTATAGCTGAGGTAATTACCTTATTGATATGTTTGTGTGTATAGTTGAGATAATTTCCTTATTGATATGTTTGTGTGTATAGCTGAGGTAATTATCTTATTGATATGTTTGTGTGTATAGTTGAGGTAATTCCCCTACTGATATGTTTGTGTGTATAGCTGAGGTAATTACCTTATTGATATGTTTGTGTGTATAGCTGAGGTAATTACCTTATTGATATGTTTGTGTGTATAGCTGAGGTAATTACCTGAGCTCTACAGATCGCTGACTATTTGCTGATGGATTAACAACCATTTTAGTTATTTGTTCCTAGCATTTTAAAATGCAACATACATCAGAGGCCACAATTTTTAGACACCTCCCTGCGAAACAATCTTGCGCTGCCACTCTAGCCTTTGTTTCTTAAAACCATCTGGGAACTATTACCTCCCCAACCCCTTTTTATTGCTCAAAAAACAGGTATATAAATGCCTTATAGGTAACATTATGTGTCATGATGACAGGGAACTTGCAGTTATGCTGAAAAGGTTTATGTGTTTGTCTTTAGTGCTAAAATCTCCATCATCATCAGTATAATGGCCATGGACTTGCAGAATTCAGGTAGTGTGTGTGCATGTGTGTGTGTGTGTGTGTGTGTGTGTGTGTGTGTGTGTGTGTGTGTGTGTGTGTGTACAAACACTTAATTCCAAGAAAGGGAAAATGCCAAATATTGAAATAAGATGCACATAACAATCTACTCAAATTAAATGCCCAAAAATTTCAATATAAATGCCAGTTTTAATTCATCCAGTTTGAGTCTCAACTTAAAAATGGGTTCACGTGTGAATGGAAAAAGTAGCCGCAACATGGATGACATACTTTCATAAATTAGCTATGTGCCAATGGATATAGAATCTGAATACGATGTACTGCTACTGAAAGCTTGTTTACTTTTTAAGTCGTAAACCTTTACTGGCTGTATCACTCAAATGAAATGGTGTTGTCAGTATGTGAGAGGAAACATATTCTTGGGGCTTTGCATGCAATGCTCAATTGCTGATTAAACACAGGAGTATTTCACCATCCATGTTGAAAAGAACAAACAATACTCAGCCCTCCAAAATTGGTCTTATCATTCCAATTTCAAATGATCAAAGAAAACTGCAGATCACTTTGATTAATTACTGTGTCAAAAAGCACAGCTGATACTTAACCTCAATAAATGTATTTTATATATTGAAACTAAACGACAGTATGAACCAGCTTAATTCATTTTAAAAAATACTGTTGATGAAGCTATAACAGTTATGAAATTATAAATTTAGAGTAAGAGAACAAACAACAATAGTAAATGTTCGATTCTCTCTCTCTTTCATTGCTGGAGACGAGAAAGACATCTCTCTCCCTCTCTCACATGTGCATGTGAGAGAGAAAGGCATTATATATAAAACCAATACAATTATGTTTTCATCAATAATAATAATAATAATAATAATAATAATAATAATAATAATAATAATCATAAATATATATATATATATATATATATATATATATATATATATATATATATATTACAAAAACAAGCACCATGAAATTACAAACTAAAGCATGATGGAAATAATTAAGGGTAACGAAATATTGTTAAGTCTTAGGTCTGTGTTTATAGCCTAAATAGGTGAGTGGTTGGAGTACTTTTGAATGTGAGGTTTTAGAGCACTCTTAAATGAGATCACATTATCATTGTATCTACATTCAAAAGGAAATTTGTTCCAGATAACTCCAGGGCTCTGGTATGCAAAGTTTTTTGTCTCCAAGACTTAGTTTTGATAGTTAGAATATTGAGAATATGATGCAGATGAAGAGTGTAAATACTCAAGTCTTGAAGGGGTGTACAAATGGGAGAAGTCAGTGGTTACAATTTTGGACTGGTTGCAATCAACAAATGTAACACAGAAAACAAAGTCCGTGTTCCTTCTGGAGCAAACAGGGTAGCCATTGAAGGGTATAAACCAGGGGGTAGGAGTGCTCCATTCTTGGTACTCTAAAGATGATCTGAGCATCTGTGTTTTGAAAGTTTTGAAGTTTTTATAATAGATACTGAAATTAATCAGATTGAAGCAAATTACAATAGTCAAGTCCAGAAAGTGGTAAGGAACACATGAGTGTGCTAGTGGCATCAACAGATAGAGAAAACTGCAAATGGAGCTGATGCATCTCAGTTCCAAGAATGTATCCATGCACATGTTCATGATGTATCTATGCAAACAGAGAATGACACCTAGGTGTCATACCAACTGTGTGAACTTAAGTGATAGTTGTTGCTAATACTTAGTGTTTGTGGTAAAGGACAGGAATGAGAAAGTCTGTAAGTTTAGAAATAATCCTCAATGAAAACAAAATTTCAGAAACAATCAACCTGAGACTAGTAGCAAAAGATATAAATATCCTATAGTCACTTATAAGTTGAGTCAAACTGCAAACAACAAAGACCCTGATCTGTTGTTGCACAATGTGCTGGCAGATCACTGTCCATGTTGTTTGTTTTACTGATTATACCTAACAACCTGCACAGATCCAGATCTGCTGGTGCTTAATGCACCAACAGATCTCGGTCTATGCAGCTTGCAACTGGACTTGACTTATAAGCGAGTATAGACGATATATAAGATAAGTGGCATCTAAGTGAGGTAAAAAATATGACCTTGTGAGAAGTAATGAAAATATTTGTGTCACTGCACATGACTTGATAACAGTACTCATTCAATAAAAAAGGAGGAAATAGTTGAACCTCCTATAAAATGTCCAAACTTAACTTAAAATGACATATATGGTCCAGCTCACTCTTACATCGTATATTCCTTACAATCTACAAATACATTATGGTCTTTGGTATTATGTAGCTATTTCCCCTTAGAAAGATTGTCTACAACATCTTGATCTACTCATGCAATCGAGTGATATTTTTAATACAGATTGTGGTAATTGTGCTTTGTGAACAACTGAAAAAAGAAAACATAAATAAATACATTGTGATTTAAATGTTGTAACCACTTTTCCCCAATGTTGAAGAAAATTCTTTGTGATTTTACAAGCTATAAGCATTAAACAAACTTCTGCCTTAGTAAGTAATACAGAGAAAGCACTTTCTTACTTTTAGATGGGTTATTAAATAACATAAACTAAAAGCTTACCCAGCCATAAAAAGTTGCCGCTCCTGCACTGACATCTCTTATCTGTCCCATGGAGAAATTCTCTATCACAGATTTAGATTTGTGAGCTATATCCACAGAACAATCTTTGGGATCAAACTTGGATATTCTCCTCATCATCGATTCTCGCCCCGTTTTTCCCATGAGAGCCTGACAAAACTTCCATTGCTGGAAATGACAAAGGATACGATTGTTAATTGAGGATAAATTGTTAATTGCAAACAAGTTAGCCAAAAGGAACCATAATTTATTTGCCCAGGACTTGTAATATTCATGACATTACTTGGACAGGCCATTATTTTATTTAAATCATATTTATTTACTTCAGTATAAAATATAGATAAAAAATTTATCAATGCATTTTTGCTTCACACTCTAACTGCAATAACTAGAATCTGGTATGACAGAACGACTGTAGAATGCAGGATTTGTGAATCAGGTTTATTTTAATCATCTCACAAACTGTACTAAGGTGACTTGATGACAACAGGAGGGAGACATACTCTTACAAACTGTTCTAAGGCATCTTGATGACAATGATAGGGAGACATGCTCTTACAAACTGTCATAAGGCGTCTCGATGATAACGGTAGGGAGACATACTCTTACAAACTGTCCAAAGGCATCTTGATGACAATGATAGGGAGACATTCTCTTACAAACTGTCAAAAGGTATCCTGTTGACAACGATATGGAGACATGCTCTTTCAAACTGCCCTAAGGCATCTTGATGACAGTGGTAGGGAGATGTACTCTTAGAAACTGCCCTAAAGCTCCTTGATGAGAATGGTAGAGAGACATTCTCTTACAAACTGTCAAAAGGTATCCTGATGACAACGATATGGAGACATGCTCTTACAAACTGTCATAAGGCGTCTCGATGACAACGGTAGGGAGACATACTCTTACAAACTGTCATGAGGCGCCCTGATGACAATGGTAGGGAGATATACTCTTACAAACTGTCCTAAGGCATCCTGATGACAATGGCAGGGAGACATACTCTTACCAAATGTCCTAAGGCATCCTGATGACAGTGGCAGGGAGACATACTCTTACAAACTGTCCTAAGACGTCCTGATGACAATGGCAGGGAGACATACTATTACAAGGATACTTTTAATTGTTTATTTGATGAATCAAACAAACAATTTTTCATCAGGCCAAGATATAAGAAATAGCCCATAGAAATCCAAGTCAACATTAATTATGTTGTTATATAAATCTACACCTCTTAAAGGTATTATTGAAAAATAGAAATGAAATGAAAATGCCTAATTACATTATTTTGCAACCAGTTTATTTGGTTTATAATATTGTCAGTGAGTTTACTTTTAATATATTTTATTTAGATGTAAATCAAATCAAGAGAAATAATATATTAGAAATGAGTGGATTCCACACAGACATCATACTGTTATTGGAGAATAAATGTAATCAGGAATGAGTTTGAATATACAAAGAAATGCAAAACGATATTATTATTACCTTGACTTCTTTTGATGTATTTCCTAGCAATATGAATGTAGCCATCATTGTCTGGTGGACACCATCAGGCGGATTCTGGTAGGTCTTCAGTTCAGCAATGGTCTTGCTGTCAAGATTTAGTACAGCATGACGAAGTTTCTCTATCTTCTCCAGCTGTTCTTTAAGTCGTTGTGCTAGTGCAATCTGCAAAAGAAAAAAGTTACGTTTATTTACACAGTGAATCGACTACTGTTTGGTACCAGTTTTCATGGATTTCGGGGTTGCTATAACATGAAAGTCTGAATTATGTAGTTATTGAGACAGTAGGATCTCCTTCCAACCAGATGCATGTCCACTAAGTTAAACACCAAAGAAAAGGTCATAATTTGTGCAAAATCATGAAAATTGATGCACACAAAAATACATTAATCCTGAGTAAACAGAAGATCAATTGGCACAATGTTAGTACATGTACAGTAGAACTTCGATTATCCGTCAGGATGTGGGACCGAGACCATGACGGATATGAGAATAGATGGATAATAGAATATGTACATTAAAAGTATTACACAATAGACCGGGTCATCACAAAATCATAATATCTACATATGTACACATACCTATTTTCAGTACTTTGACGTACATTGCCCTGACGGTTAACAGAGACTGACAGTTACTCGTGTGCCAGATAATCGAAGTTCTACTGTACACATTTATCCAACATATTGCATTCTTTAAGCATGGTCTACTGAACTCATTAAATAATAATAACACTTCATCACCTTTGCTTGCATTGTAAATATTCTAAAGTAACAAATATAATAAGAGAAAGACCCTGACTCATCACTGCCTAGTGAATAAATTTTATATTTGTAAGTTTTCACATATTTTGTGATTTATGCTGTTCTTTTTATCTCCATACCTATGAGTCAATTGATATCATAAATTATAAAGTCAGTCAGTAACGTCTGAGACTTTCAAACCTGTAGGTCCAGTTGATGGTCTTGGTTAACAGTCTTTGCAGCTGTGATTGCTCTCTTCAACTCATCCAAGTCTCTTTTTCCTGAGGCGACAGTCAGAGCTGGAAACAGACACACATCTTCCATCATTTTTCATACAAATTTGACAAATTCAGCATGCATAAACCCCACGTACTGAATTCTCCATGTAGCACCATCAAGTACGTATTATCTAAACTCACATACATGTATATCTGTTGAATCTGAAGTATTTTATGTGGGTTCATTATTGCGTGTTTGGTCATGTATCTACATATATTTAGTTTTCTAATTTATGTTTTAAAGGGACAATGAATCCTGTTCGTCCATGCACATTAATGAAAGGAGACAGTGTAAACTTTCTATTGAAAATGGCACAATTTAAAAACAGTGATTGATATATTGGCACAAAGAAGACACCATTCAGCAAATAAAAGCTAAAAATACTGTAGAAAGGGGTATTTTTCATGCATAAGTCTACAGTGATTGTCAAAGTTCCTGGTTGACTGGCTAAAGAAAACCAACATTAACGCACTACAATTCTATTGAAATACACAGAAAAAGCTACAATACATAGATGCTCTTACCCAGCTAATTCATTTTCTTTGCCACAAAAACAGTTGAAGAAAACCATACTCCTGACACGCAGTTAAATTCGTTTAGTGCAAACTGGTTGTAAATACTGTGCAAATGAAATTAAGTGAACAAGAGATAAATTTAAGTCCGATCTCTAGATTTTTAGAAGAAATCATGTCTTATCATGAAACCCCAATTGTAGTTTACATGTCTTTGTAGAGACACAAAAGGAAAAATAACATTAATATTACTGAAATCCTTTGGGAAGAATTTACTATTTGAAATTTTGTGGAAACTGGAATAAAACTGTCTTGATTTCCTCCTTTTCTGTTTCCTTCTATTGTCATTTGCTGATTTTCGACAATTTATTCAACACGAATGATATAACATTTGAAGGAATTAAATGTCTTTAGTTATCCGAATTCTCATATCTAAATGCTTGCGTCTTTAATTTTGAACAACTTGTATCAAATGACAATGCAGATCATGGATGACTGTTAAACCTATATCAAGACATATGTACAATTATTAATTAGTAGACAAGTATCTATTGCATATTTGCTCTAGAAAACAATCACTCCATATTAACATACACTGCATGAACAGTCCATATCTCTGAAGACAAATAAACAGCCTAGACAATAAAAGATAGATATTACACTATATATCCAATAGCTAAACAGTAATTACCTTCTTTAGCTTCTAAAACGCCCAACATGTTTCTCGCTTTCTGTAAAAGTTCATCATCTGGATCTGGGTTCAATTTCTCGTAGGCAGCAATGTACCTCTGCAGCATTTCCGGATCCTTCATTTCGATTGCCTTCTGGATCTGCCTGCGAGTTGCCCTCATCTGCTCCTCTGGAAAGAGATTAAAAGCTGAATCACAACGGTCTGAAATCTAGTGTAAGCTATGTCAAGCATCATTAAACCTCATCCTTTCAACTTAAAGGGGCTGCACTCGTGTTAAGAAAAAGCAGATTGATCACTTGCTTGTCCTATCTTCCGGGTTTTGACAGTTAATCTTTCCCATATGTGCTCACTAATCCTTGCACATACTATTTAAATCTTCCATTGAGCCAGTTTAGTCAGTCTTTGGAAGAAAGGAAATGTTAGTAAAATACCCGTAAGTGTTTCATTGTCATTATTTACTCTTTCAAACGATGAAATGATGCGAATCACATTGCCAACCATATAAAACACTTGAATAATAAAGAGTATGAACTGGAAATTTTAGCCCCCAGTGACCACTCATTTTTTTATTTTTTTTATTTTGTAAAATTAAATTCATCACCAATAAATATTAAATCAAAATTCGATACAGTTATCTTATTCAGAAGCCATTCATCCAATAAATGTCACTGTAATGGCAAAGCATCATTTAGATATCGCATAATTATAGTACATGTATTTCAAACATGTATCAAAATGATGATTTCAGCCTTGACATTTCTACAATCTCAAGATAAGACGTGTCCATAAAAAGGAAATATTCCATTCTGATTTTCCTTAAACAGAAATCTATTAATAAACATACCTTGAAGTCTCAAAGCTTTGGTGTCTTCCGATTCATTCTCGTCAGGCTCAAGGGTAAACTGTTCCTCCTCTTCCTCCTCATGTGTTGTCGCTGCCCCAATATTTGTCATCAGCATCTTGGTATCATCCTCATATAGTTCAGATGACGGTTTGCGATTAATCTGGTACTTGGCTATGTTTCTTACCCGACCATTTTCGTCTCTATCGTAAAGATTCATCATATACTCTCCGTACTCTGGAAGTTTAGCCAGGATGCATCTCATGCCCTCCTGGTCCATGATCTGCACTTGGTCAGGATCTGGAGGATCGTTTGCATTTCTTCTGTGAAGTTCCACCGCCACATTTTTAAATCCAGGAGGAATTGGAATGAGGACTTCCTGATCTGCGGTCTGCACTGTCTCTATGGGAACATTTGCATTGTAGTTATTTTCTTCATCAAAGGTCTCTCCATCGGTTAATGGTCTGCCGTCAGATTTGACAAGATATGTGTGGACATTGTACACACGTCCATTGTTTCCTTTGTTATTTCCAAAAACATTTAGAGAATATTCTCCTTCCTCTGGCATATCAAGTTCAAATATCCATTTACCGTTCTTTTCAGTTTTTTTCACACTCATTTTCTTCATCGCCTCCGGATCACTACTATGAAGCTCACAGACCAATTCAACGTCTTTGTTAGCTTGAAACTCAACGGTAACTTTTCCATTCTTAGCAGTGATTTCGCTTCCTTTGTGGCTCAAAGCTTTTATTCCAAGCCTGTCTGCATTTGGATTTTTGCCCAAATTACCCATTGCGAGATTCGGGAAAGGATTATTGTGAATGTCTTTTCCTTCTGTTCTGATTAGATAGTTCAAGACGTTTGGTGCCACACCAGTACTGTCAATGTCATCAGCGTACAATTTGAGCGCGTACTCACCTCCTTGAGGTAAACGAATGTTCACGATTGCTTCTCCGTTTTCCAGTCGTGTCACAGCATAGTTGCTGAGTGTAGCATCGTCTATCAATGCGTGCTTCAGCATGTTATGCAGCTGAATATTCTTCTCTGCAGCAAGTCGGATCTCCACGTTACCATCCTTTGACACGATGATTGCACCATCGTGTGTCTTTGGTTTCAGTCCTGCTTCAGCGGCATTTGCTCCGGGACCCCATCCAATCGGTGGAACATCTGGCAGAGGCAGGCAATTTTTCAACGGGTTCTTGCATGTAATAAGATAAGTACATGCCAGATCAAAAATTTCTGAGTCACGCAGATCCATGCCGAATATGTCCATTTTAAATTTTCCAGCGATTGGAAATCTTAGTGCGAAACGGAGAAGGTTTGCTGTATGTTCAAACAAAACAAATCTATCCAAAAACACCTCTGGATTCACATCATCGCCTTTACCAGACCTGCTCTGATAAAGCATGTATTTGAATCTGTAGAACTCACTCTTGTTAATCGGCAGAGAGAACTCTATTTGTATCTCTCCTTCTGCGGCATCAAGCAAACATTTTTCATGACTGTTTGGAGTGAATTTCATGTTCAAAATGTGAAATCGTTCACGAATGTACACATGCTCTTCATATTGTGTCTGTGTAATTGGAGTTTCCAAAAGCTGCCACTGCGGCTCATCAGGAAGATGGGTCCACACAAGCTTGTCTGGATCTGGGAAGAAGTAAAATTCGTTTATTCTGTGTTGTGTTGTACCCTCGGATGTCCCTTCTTCTTCTTGTGTCATGTTTCCGTCCGAGTCCACCAATGTCCACTCTCCAGATTTTCTCCCAACGACGCAGGCGGATGCCCAAAAGGCATCCATGAATCGCCAATCGTCCCTGACGTAGACAGCATTCCACTGGGCACCCATATTCTTTCTGTCGCATTTTGTCCCGATGTCATAGGCAGCGCTCTTGTTCATTCCGCTGATTATCACGCATGGTATCCCTGCCATTCTAAAATAGGTAAAAGTAACCTTAGTGCTTGCATATATGGTAAGGACAACTATATAT
>JAECUM010076155.1:0-13941 GCA_016617855.1 Megalonaias nervosa | reverse complement strand
TTGAAATGTAATGTGGATATGATCCAAACGAATAACTACATACCTGATAATGGGACATGCGGATTGGTGTACTTTGTGATAAAATTACTGTCCTTAGAAAGAATATAGCTCTGTCAATGTGTACGTATAAACTACACTTTTCCTTTAGACAAGAACATGTTCATTACTACACCTTAGGACAAGAGTATATACCATGTTGTCTTGAGTGATTTTTTCATTTGTCTGGTGCAGCTGTAAGCTTTGCTTCAAGTTCAACAATTTACTTATTCAAATTCGCTCAATATGGCTGGAAAGAATTTCTGTCCGTTTCAAGTTTTCCGTATATTATCGGTTAAAGTCCATTCCAACTGGAAACTAGACAGACCCAAATCTGCCATCGCACAATGCGCCCTGTACAGTTGGGTCTGTGCAGTTTGTTATGAAGAATCAATGACAGTCAAATTAAACCCTGACATGCCCACGTGTTATACGACTGCAGATTAGGGTATGGGTTGCGTACAGTTGGACTTCTTAAGCAAGTATATATGATGTGGAGATTATGTAATTCTGTTTTCTATAAAACCAATTCTCTTCAAAACGCGGGTTTTCCAAGACGATCGAGTAAGGACGAATACTCGAAGAGAATTAACTCTCTCATGACAAAAGCAGTAATCCATAGCAATAAAGGAGTTATGTTTCCTTGCATCGGATTGTAAAGAAAGCAGATTCGCTTGAACAGTTGTAATATTTTCAATTTTCCAATAAAAGTATTTTATTTTTAAGAAATGATTTTCTAATCTAAGAGAAGTGTTTTATTTTAAACGATTTCCTAATCCAAAATAAGTATTTTATTAAAGAATGATTTTATAATCTAAAAGAAGCATTTTATTTAAAAACAATTAAACAATCAGTACGTATACTTTGTCTCTAGTTTATTGTTTCAGACCCTTACAGAACCTTTTTCACTTTAGACTATAGCTGTGTACCACAAATATTTTGTACCGCGGTATACGGTGGTATTTCTGAACATACCGCGATCGAGACTGTTTGGGGCAGAGGCATGACATTTTTTTAAATAAATATGTCCGTCTGTCAATAGTTGGAAAAAAATATCTTGAGTGATTTTTATCAAAATAAAAGCATATTATATCCATTTCATTTTTAAACAATTAATTATCTTGACATACAAGAAAATGAAAAATCTCAGCTCAGAAGAAAATTGCAGCTCCCCTCCCCGAAATTACCTAAGAGTAGATGAATTTACTATATATATCTTAATAGTTGTATACGTTGTAATGTAAAAAGTGTAACTAAAGTGGGATGATTAAGTTAAGAATATAGCGGACACCCTGAAAAACGAATTGAGCTGATATTAGAGAGCTTACTGATGAAAATACGAGGTGTTAACACTGAAGGCATCTACTATTTACTCTACTGATATAACACACAGGGAAACTATGAGTGGGATGCCAACATCCGGCAAGATAATTACCAGGGAGAGCCAGTAAACATAAAGCACACTTACTTAACAAATGAGAAAATATTTCGTGGACTTAGAAATTGTTGAGAATTCAAACAGAAAACAAGTGCTCTCCTGAAAATTTTAGGATGATTCACAGTCCTAGAAAGGGATGCATTTCTTAACGCATTAACATACGACAGTAACCAAATTAAAAATGACTTCTTTTTCTTAAACCGAAACTTTTCCAAAATTTGCATTTGGCCCAATTATCTTTCTTAAACTTGGCCACCAAGTTGCCAAACGTGACACATGTCAATTAGGTGATGAAAGTATAATGAATATAATTATACTTGTAATATTTAAAATTAATTTGCAAAATTTGTCAAAAAAGAAAAACAATTTGGCATTATTTGTCATGAAAAATGAAAACATGCAGTTAAGATCATTACATTCGCAACAACATTGCTCAGAAATTTCCGTGCACTCCTCACTCTCGAAAACTACCGACACACCGGTACAATGGAAAAGTACGTATACCGGTAATTCCGCGAAGCTCTGCTTTAGAGCCTTCAGCATGAAGTCATGTCATCTTCTAGAAAACTTGAGTTGAGTATGATGGAAGTTGATTATGAGTGTTATGTCGTGTTTATGCATTGTCATCTAAATGGAGATAACGCAAGTGATGTCACCTTGTGGCTTGAACTTTTAATGGAATATTAATCTATATGTAGTTGTTACGAGTCTATGCTCTTAAAATAAGTAACAGAAAAGAGTGAAAGACAATAAGCTTTGTAAAATTTAACAAATAATTTGTTTCTCTCTAATACAAAGTGAAAATGAGAGAAAAGAACTTACGGTATTGCGAATTAAATCCCAAAGTAATCCAAGAATTACACATACAAGTCCTAATAATTTAAAGTCCTGAATAACACTCAGTACAAGTAACGAAGAAATCCAAAATCCGAAGGCGATGACGGGTCTGTTATGGCTTATAGAGTGTTGATGTGTCAACAGTCTTTTGTTGAATCACAGTAATATAATTCCAGGTTTGAATTCAGTATAAATTCCAGTGAATGTCCTTATCTAAAACTTTTATCAGAGCACTATTGTATTTCCAGAGAAAATAATGTTACAAGCCAGAGGTCTATGCTTGACCGAGCGGTGGCAAACCATGGCGCGATTCCCGCTAGAAGTCATAAGTTTGCCCCAAATTTCCAAAGACTTCTATACAACTTCAGTTGTAAATTAGAAAGCCCGACGTGTCCATTCTATACATAAATTTTACTCTAATCAATGCAAGACCATAGATCTCCCAACTTGCCAACTATCTATCAACCGCACATCTGCATAGTTTCTCTTCATTCACTTTCCGTACCGTCAGCAGTTCACGCCGTAGAAACCCTACAACTATCTCCTAACACAGGGAACTATTTTAACTACGCCACCTTAGGCCAGTCAATCTATGGTTTCAAGGCACATTACGCCAGTACAACTGCATCACATTTGCCACCATGGCGACATAAACGGTATCTGCAGAGTCCCTTCTTATTTATTCCATTGTGTAATTTACCGGTTTCCTATCGTAACTACTGTCACTACAGTCACAACACCAATGTACACCAGAAGATTTTAATAGGGACTATATTATTCAGGAGAGTCATGCGGTTTGAGTCTGAATTCACTACTAATTGAAGGAATATTTCCATCGCATCGAATTTCAATAATCAAACAAGTAATCACACAAATCTAAGAATTCCTTAAACGGGGCTCTATAACCAAATGCGCATCTCCAAAATTTATTACAATAATTACTTGAATTCAATGATTTGAAGAAATAAAATTCATCCCATCTGGACACAACATAATACAACTTGAAAGTGCTAGATGTTAAAGCACGAATGACCAAGTCCTCACAATAACAAGATTATAATGTTCTTTATTTGACCTCAGGTCAAAAATAGCATTATCTAAAACAAACCATTACCTAATGGAAAATAACCTTCTAGAATGATTCTGATGTTTACACATGGATTATGTATAATTCACTTAGGAAACTCCAAAACTTTGACCCAGATAAATATATTTACTTCTTCTATTAATAATGATCTTGATATCAAGCCCATACATAGAGAATAATTTAGCTATGTATTAGTTGTTTACATAAAATGAAATTAAAAAAGTCAATCAGGTCAAGCATACAATGTTACATTACAATAGCATGTAATGAAATTTTAAAACATTTTAAAAACAAACAACAAATAATTACGTTAAATATACATAACAGTAGTCCACCAGTCAGTAAGGACATTTTGCAGGAGTGATTTCATACCTTCATTCGAATTCCCTCAACCGTTCCTCCATGATAATGATATAATGTGTCGGCTCAGTAATCTATGGAAAATTCATACATTTTGTTTGCCAATAGGAACTGCAATCCATTCGGGCGACATTGGCTATTTCAGCGATTGGATTGTTTCTGTGAGTCCAAGGATTTGCGAAAGAAAGTAATAGTTCGCAACTTATCGATCAGTCTTGTTTCGTACTGGTGGTAAGTATGGTAACCATCGGCATATATTCAAGGTATCATAAACGGGATTGACATCTAAGATGCAAATGACGTGTGATTCCTATAAAATGCAATATGTTTGCAAACAACAATACGTATTTTTTCAAATAAACAGTGGGCCTAATAAATGTATTAATCGAAACTCAACCACCACGTTACTTTGAACTGGAGCTTAAAAAAATGTATTAATCTAACCTCAACCACCGTGTTACTTTGAACAGGGGCCTGATCGAAGCTTCAATCATCGTGTTACTTTGAAGAGGGGCAAAATAAATATATTGATCGAACCTCCAACCACCGTGTTACTTTGAACAGGGACCTAATAAATGTATTAATCGAAACTCAACCACCGTGTTACTTTGAACTGAAGCCTAATAAATGTATTAATCGAAACTCAACCACCGTGTTACTTTGAACAGGGATCTAAAAAAGCATTGATCGAAGTTCCAATCACCGTGTCACTTTGAAGAAGGGCATAATAAATATATTGATCGAACCTCCAACCACCGTGTTATTTTGAACAGGGACCTAATAAATGTATTAATCGAAACTCATCCACCGTGTCACTTTGAACAGGGGCGAAACTCTCAAGTGAGCATTTACATCTGAAACGTATTTAGGAGTTGGGAATCTTCCTACCAAATCATAAACATATTAATTTTCTCTTTTGATAATAATGATCAGAATGTTAAAAAAAAATATGATGTATTGGTAGCATGTCTACCGAATATTTTTTAAAAAATGTCAAAGTCTTAAAGTGGATGTCTACTGAATCACATGAACATTATTCAGATTGCAACTGGCGTCATTTTAATTTAATATTCTCATGGTGTATTTACAGAGGATTTAAGATATAGCATTAATTTGAATTAGTTTTATTTGAAATTCTCAATATGTGCGTACATAGGATTAAGGAAAAATCGTTAATTTACATTATTTTCATTTGAAATTCTAAATATTTGTTTACATACGATTTAAAACAAAGCGTTCATTGGCATTACTATTAAATGTGTTTACATAGGATTTTATGCTTTAATTTATATTATTTTCATTTGAAAATTCTCAGTATGTGTTAACATAGGATTGAAGACAAAAGCGTTAACTGACTTTTTTCATTAACTTTCCCAATATGTATTTACATAAGATTTAAGACTAGTGTTACTTGACTTTTTTCATTAACTCTCTCAATATGTATTTACATAAGGTTTAAGACAGAGAGTTAATTAACATTATTTTCATTTGAAATCTCTCGTTATTTGTTGCAATAGGATTTAAGATGAAAGGTTATTGCTCTGAATAAATAAAACTTTCAGAATAGCTTAAATTTGGATATATAATTGTTGTCTAATATTTTCTTCTTATATTGCTTGAAACGTGAAACAGTTTTAATAGGCAAATTTAAAGAATCCATTTAATGAATTAGATTGCTGTGTATATCTATATTGTGTGTTTGATTTTTGTTCATGATTGTAGATTGTAAGGGTCATTTTGTAAACAACACTACATAGCTCCGTGATTTTGGGTTGCGCTTCATTTTGGGTAAACGTGTTTACGTGACCTTTTGACCTTGTTTACGACTTAAAATGTTCTGGAAATGAACTTATGACCATCATCCTGGTTCTGTTAGCGTGTATTTTTTTTTTATATATAAAGGTAATGATAAACAGAATTATATTTTAAATATCTGTAGTGGAATTAGTTTTTTGCTTGTGTTCAATTATTATTTTAGAGGATTTATTTTTTCAGTAATTCATTTGAATTACAAACTGCTCTTTGACTTTAGGATAAAAGCACTATTTTGTGAATATTGTTAATTTATTTAAAGACATTCTCGATTATATCTTCGTGATACACCATGACCGCTGACTCATTATCACATTTCGGGATACTGACACATCAACACATTCGGAACACCACTGGAGTTCATAGGAAATACTTTATATTTTTGGATTTGTAATAGATATTTTAGGACTGTTTGGGATTTAATTCACAATACTGTAAGTTCTTTGTAAATTTTCACTTTGTAGTTTAGAGAAAATTTATTTGTTTAATTTTAAGTCTTGTTGGTTTTCGTTTTTTCTGTTACTGCAGCTAACTTAATGTCGATCACAAATATAAGAAATTACTGAACACCAATGTATTGTTTTGCTGTACAATTACTCGCTTTGCAAATAGTGGCTTTAAAAAAGTGAGATATTAGAGAAAGTACGGCTAGCTGGTAATTTCTAATAAACAATATTGTTAAGCAATACATAAATTATGGTGCGATCTTAACCAAAACTATTATATATGCTGACAAATTAAGAAGAAAAATGAGTTTTTCATTAAAAACTAATAATAACGGAAGGCGGAATAGGAAACATATTTAGCGATTATCAAACAAGACTTAGTTTAAGTACTTAAAACATCATTACCAAAAGCAATTTTAGTTTATTTGATATGATTTATCACACGGCAAATTAAACTATATTTCAGTATCACAGAAGACCAGACCTTGTTTCTGTGTGTAATTTGGAAAACGGTTCAATCACTTCATACACTTCAGGTTTTGTAGGTTTAGATGATACGAGGAAACTTTGAAAAGTTCTGAATAATTTGTTATTATTCTTTTGTTTCGTGTCATTTTAAAGCGGCATTTCTACCAATGTTTTTTTGAGGGGGGAGGGGGAGGGGGTGTTTGTTTTGTTTTGTTTCTTGTTGTTGTTGGTTTTATTGAGGGAGGGTGTTTGTCGTTTTGGGGTTTTTTTTCCATTTTCTTACCAGGGAAATTAAAATGGAGAATGGTCAGTCGGTTAATAATCCCAATCTTCGTCTTCGAACGCCATGTTTTCTAGAAACAAAAGAAGAGCACGTTATATTCTTCGCAACAGAACACGCAAACTTTCTGCTACAATGTGATCACTATTGAAGAGCAGAAACAATGCGGAATTAATGGGAATTCGTTTCAGATAGATAATAATATTTTGAGACAGGTTTAACGATATATTAATGCATTTACATAATAAATCTCAAACGATGGTAACGTAGTTTCACAGTTACTTCGTTCTCCCATTTCTTATCAACTACTGTGTCTAAATTGCTCTAAACCCATTCAGGAGAAACAAAATAGTTTTCTTATATTAAGCGGACGGACAAAGCAAGTTTAACAAAGCAAAGCTATACACAGTATTGAATCAATGAGTCCATCAAGGCATGCATGCAGTTGGAACATTCTTAGCCCTCTGTCACTTAATGTTTGAAATATCATTGCTGTATCACGATGAAATAAAATTTCCTTTAAAGCCCAGACACGAACATTAAGTTTACTGAATCAGAGAGGTGTAAAAGTTATCTATTCTTTAGGGAAAATTATCAGTAAATAGGTACTCTCTCTCTCTCTCTCTCTCTCTCTCTCTCTCTCTCTCTCTCTCTCTCTCTTTTCTGATCATGATTACATGGATTTTATTACTAGATCTATACAACTTGATTCTTTGGGTTTATTTTCAATGTCATACACACAAAACATCTGAATGCTCGCAGCCCAACATGTATACTCAAGCATCCCCAAGCAAAGTAATTTTAACAGCGAGCTTTATTTATTTACACTGTTGGAACTTTGTATAGCTTTGTCATACGGATGCCATTGTTAACACTTTTCTTTGATTTATTTTTTATTGATTATGTATCAGCAGCAGCTCCAAGAAAGTAGAAAAAAAAAAAGAAAAACTACAAAACCTGCAGCTCAGGTATACGTAACTGATATCGCAAACTGCCATACACTCAAATGCAATTCATATATTTTAAAAAGGTGCTGAATTTACAAAACTTTTCATGATTTTATGTCTAATACAATGTTGTTTGAACATTTTCGATGTCACTCCTTTTTGGTTTGACGGTCATACGAATACGAAGTTGAAGAAAATGCAACTGTGTACACGAAAAACATCAAACACGTGGCATAGAGCTGATAATATAAAGAATGCAAATCGTATGACGAAAAACAATTTCTTCAAGTGCACTGGATCTATCAAGGGATCGCATGTGTCAAGGATTGCTTATTATAAATATAAAAAATGGAAGAAAGGACTACGAGCATTGCAAAACTTGTTTTAACCAGTCACACCTCTCTCGATTCTCATTGTCTTTGTTGAAGGTAATTACAAAACAGACAAAATAAACTAAAAAGAACACGTTGGATTCCCAAACGTTTGCAATCGTTTTCCACTCGTTTTAAGTCTACAGTAAGGTAAAAACTTAAAGTTTAAACCAATAAGGGGCGACATCTGAGCTTTTTAAACAACACAACCGTTAGATATACATTCAGTTTTGAAAATTCAACCTTTTCTGTTGTGTTTGTTACTAGCTTTGTTTGTCCCTGTTTTGTGTGTATGTGTGATCGGGACTTTTAACGTAGCTTTTAACAATTTAGTCATATCCCTACGACGTCTGCATTGTAGAAGTTTATAGTGATGTCTAGCACTGGGACATCATGCAGCAGACATGTAACAACATGTCCCACCCAGTGACATTATCATGACATCGGGCCGACCAGTCGTAACATTAACCTCCTAAGGCTTAGCGCAATGCGAGGCAGCTGGTAGTACCATTTTTATAAGTCGTTGGTATGACTCGACCGAGAGTCAAACCCGCGACCTTTCGCATCCGAGGGGGACTCTCAAACCATTCAGGCCACATGAGAGGTCGTCGCTGCTTTGTAATTGCTTTTGACAAAGACTCGGCGAGAGTCCAAAGCACTATGTGTATGTTGCACTGAAGATTGCATCCAATGCCATTTTTCTGTATGCTGATAAAAGT
The DNA here is from genome assembly GCA_016617855.1 of Megalonaias nervosa. NCBI lineage: Eukaryota > Metazoa > Mollusca > Bivalvia > Unionida > Unionidae > Megalonaias > Megalonaias nervosa. The sequence continues at coordinate 5,140 of JAECUM010076155.1, read as the reverse complement.
ATGAAAAATTTATCTATTACGACATACATTTCAGTAATACAGGTACCAATATACTGAGCTTAGAATATGTCTGATGAATACAGCAGCACTATATGGTAATCAAAACCTTTTCAAAATCAATATATTGTTGGCAAAGAAATGAAACAACGGTGCTGTTCGCGCCAAAAACGAGATTTCAGTGGTTCTCTGCCACTAACTAGAGTGAATGCCATGACCGCTATATGGCGACTACATGAAATAGGCACAGGGTAGTTTGGGTTAACTGCTTACCGTAAGCATACGTTTTTCATATATTGAATCGATGGGAATCTATGAAGATTTTGATGTCCAAATATTTATTTTCAATACTTTACTACTACATTCTTTAGTATCGGCTGCCCTTCAGCAAATGTTTGATAACGGGATTCATCTAAAATCACTTGGAGTTCAATCAGGTCTGCATTGACGATGTGGCAAGGTTTGGACGCTGCATTCGTTCAGGAAGTCTGTCATGACAGCGCATTTATGCGTGTGTGTGTGTGTGTGTGTGTGTGTGTGTGTGTGTGTGTGTGTGTGTGTGTGTGTTTCATTGTCTGCATACACAATTTAGGATTTAGTTTTTTTAACGTAGCTTTAACAGTTTTAGTCCTATTGAGCACCAGGTGGGGCGGACAGACCACTTTTTAGAAGTCCTTTTTTGAAAATAAAGCTTCCTACGAAAACGAAAATACAAGGTCAATAACGCTAAAGCGGGGTCTCTAACCGACCGAGATCTCTCTTTAATTGGGTTAGCTCATTTTAGTTATTTTAGCTTTGATGCATGTGTTTTCAAATTTGTATGCGTCCTCGTTTAACAGCCCGGGACACTCACTTTTGGTCGTCACCCTCCCTGCTGCTGTCTCTCTCAACCAAATATTGTATCGAGACCTACACGATACCTCGACCGAGGATCATGTAAATTTATCGTGATAAATCCATGAGGAATCGCTTGCGCTTTTGAGAAGTCGTTTTTAAACTTAATCATATCCATGTCCCCTGAACATCAAGTATGGTGGATGTTTCTTAGTGTGTGGGTATCGATTCCATTAAACACAACAAGAAGATTGCAGTTATCTCTGATCACTTTAGGTATTTGTGTATATCGCTGAATAACATATATAATATCGGTGTTTTTGTGACATATATAATATCGGTGTTTTTGTGTCTGCCTCGGGAAAATATCCGAGCTGGATTTGATTGTTTGTCTAACATCACATCATCGTATACTACAAGATTATTAGTACATCAATCGAGAATATCCACAGATGAAGCATCATCAATATCAGTGATAAAATCAATAATATCATTACTGTCCTCATCCAACAATTTTGCATTTTCATTAAAATCTTTAAGCACATCGTAACATCGCTGATCATCTACAGATGGTGCCACTAAATACAACTTATCCCACTTGAGCTATCTCATTATCAGGTTAAGCAACAATTGCGTCTTACCAGATCCAGATGGACCTATGATGATTGCTCTGATAGAATTTGGTAGCACTGGATGGTGCTTGATTGGATCTTGCTTTCGTGTCGCTGAGAAATCAATGATATCCATGTTGTAGAAATATATAATAAATAATATCAATTTATATTGTGTTCGATGCAGAGCACCCACCCCCACAAGTGGATTAAAAACAATAACGACGAGGAATAAAAAGCGTGCACTTACATGCAAGTGTGTGAAATGTAGTACAAAAAAATATAAATTTATCTCTAATGAACAGGTGGTGATATCGCTGCTTCACTAGGAAAATTACCAGGAACTCCATGGGCTAAGTATCCAGGTGAAAAGCCACTTCCTAGATATAATTATTGTGGTCCTGGAACCCGACTTGATATCCGACTTGACAAACGAGACTAACCAAGACCTGGAGAGTATCCAATAAATGCGATTGATCAAGCGTGCCATGTTCATGATGTCGCGTATAAAAATCCAGATCTGCAACAACGTCATATTGCAGACATGAAGTTGATTCATATTTTAAAGTCTGTAAAAAAATAAATCTCTCAGAGAATCACTTGCTAATTTGCTGTTTAGATCTGCGATGAAAGGTAAACTAGCACTAGGGGCTGGTAATTATTTGGACTGTGAACACACATACAATTTCCAGCGTGGTAAGATCCACGGGTAGACCTGTAATTTACAGACTAGGTTCAAGTGCTCCTCAACGTGGATTTGTACTTGAACAATTACAAGTAATTCTTGAAGATACACAATTACCACCGCCTTCACTTCTGTGAAAGCAGGATACCAGCGCCCCTACTTCGATTACACTCAAGACAGGTCAGCATCACATTTTCGCGTGTATGACCGAGACTACTATTAATTCTATCCACGGTAAACTGAACTGTCGTGGGTAACTAAAAGAACACTGCCACAACATTACTGTGTTACAGCAAGCACAGTGACTCTTTTGTTGTTGTTTCAGTGTCACGATAAATTCAATATCAAGATCAAAGTCACGTTTACATTTTTGTCAGATCACTGATAACCAGCTAATTTTTTCCTTACTATATCATCGCAATTGCTAGAGTCAATGTGAAGTCTATGATAACCATCCGTAGCTGAGACATTCTTCTAACTCTCGACACCGCTAGATAAACTAAATTTGACCATTCGATCCGATCATCGACAATCCAGATATTTGTATCAGAAATTGTTAATCCTTGCGACGAATGAATCGTTATAGCATATCCTAGGGTCCAGGGAGATTTATCCATTGTTAACGCTCTCTCAACAGCACTCACAGGAACAACAACAATATCATTAAGAACGAGTTTTTGTTTCTCATTAATTCCAGGAATTTCAATATCAATATTTTGTTTGCGTGTATCTGCTGGTCAATAACACAATGACACAGCTAAATATGAAAAATTTTCTTTATGTAACAGAAATAATTGCTGTTGAAGTGTATCACGAACAATCTTCCGACTTGCAACTATCAAATCAGCAGGCCTCCACAAATTCCAAAAATCACTCATCACAGTCTCTGGAATTACTTCACGCATTATCTCACATTGAATTTTATCTGGTTGTAGTCTGATTAACTTTTTAAACTCTTTCAGCGGTCCATCAATAGGTTTATGATCATCAGTTATCTGTTCATAATAATCTACGAACTTTTTCAGCCATTCATGCGGAGATGATCCAACAAAGTGTGGTGGTTGACTATGATCACCACACAAAATAACGGCAGTATTTCTCGTCAACAACCAATCAAGAAATATTTTTAATACCTCCACAAACACTGTGCATATCTCATCCCAGATAATAATCTTAGGAATATTTTTCTCACCCATTCGCTCTAGAGTCCATGCATCTCCTTTCCATCTAAAGAAACTGTGATAAGTATGAGATTTAACTCCTCGTTCGCTCATTTCTTTGGCAAGCCAGTGAGTCGGAGTTAGTATAATCATATCAAAATTTCGAAATAATTCAGTTGGACATGTTGTTTTACCAGAACCTCCGGATCCATTGAGATAAACTGTTTTATGTCTGGCCACAGGATCATATACCGATGGATCCGATGAAAGTTTTGACATCTGTTTATTTTTGTAATATGTTTCCTTAGATTCAACGTCGGCAGATTCAGAATAACTAAAACTTTTTCTCGTTTTATTCACCATTCGCCCCATGATACATCAGCGCCGACATGTAATTGTTTAACAATCCTGCATTTTTTATTGATATAAAATGAATCCGTGGCGACTCTAACCGAGGTATTAAAAAATCTGTTTATCATCGATAGTAAGTTTATCGAAACCTACTCAAACATCGAAGATCTTAAATGAGTAAACTGTGGTGAGTCACCATCAGTATAGCTCACAATTGTACCTAATTTAGTTCCGTCCGATAAGTAAGCATTGTTCTGACTTATAAATGTGCCTCTCTGTTATATCAGCAATTATGAAATCAAGTTCAGCATCTTCGATAATTAATCTTGTTCAATGTTGTTTATGATCATATGATCCTTCTTGTGTAAATTGACCAATTATTCTTCTACCAAGATCTTTTGCAAGTTTATTTTCATATTCAATTTCATCTGGATTGCGCTCAAAGATCTCGACGAGAACAGATCTCTAAACGACAGGTAGACAGACTTGCTTTTGTGGACGATATGATATAATTGCTTCACTTACAACCAACGATATCAATTTTTTCACATCAAGTATATATCGTAATAACAAAACAGCGGCAAACGGATGAAGGTTTTTCTATGCAAACTCGAATGACTCACTACATGCAAATCCTGTTAAGTCAAAAGGGTCCATTTATCGCATCTTGAGTCATCTCATGTGTTGGATGTCCAGATCTTTTTAAATACTCAGAACACTCTCCCATTCCAAGAAAACTTCCAGGATAACATGCAGTCATATTAACTGAGATAACATCCTTATAATCGTATTTAGTATTCCACAATCCGCCGTGTAGGTATTCCACACAGATGTGTTGGACAGCTTCAAGAAATTCCAATCGTGTTGGTTTCAATAAATTTTTCTTCTGAGCAAAGTGAGCAGCAACTGACGGAACGGTGAAGCAATTACTGAGTAATCGTTCAATAACATCAGTATCGTTTGTGTACTTAAACGCAAGATTTTTCACTTCGTTATAAATAGATTCTGCACGATAAATATCTCCATTAGGCTGAAACATACATAATTGTAAGAATGATCCATGGTCTAGCGCTAACGCGGCTGATTTTCGTTCTCTACTTGTGGAATTTGAATCCCGTGACTGACAAATTTGGCGATAATCCCATTTTCATAATAATTGGGGGGGCTCCAGCCTAAGGAGAAATTCAACAGAAAAATATAGTAATAAAATTCATGCACACGTTCCCACCATGTTGAACAACGTGGTGGGTGCTGATTTTGCACTCCCTGGGGTTTGATTGGGGCTGAGGTGTGCACAAAATTGAAAATCGGGAGCCACTCAAAAATAGACAATAATAGTGATGAGTCACGCAAATACGAAACAAAAGAAGATTGTGAGTTCACGTGTAAGACAGTTGAAAAAATTATGTACGATTGTAAACAATCGGATTCTAAAAACCCTGACTTTGTCCTTGGCAGAGTCAATAGGGATTGTGACAGTGAAAGTTTAACACCGAATAATA
>JAECUM010076154.1:0-15780 GCA_016617855.1 Megalonaias nervosa | reverse complement strand
ATCTTTCAGTTGATGCCACTAAAACACTTGTGTGTTCCTTAGTACTTTCAAGACTGGACTATTGTAACTCAATTCTGTCTGGTTCGTCTCAATATCTACTTCAGAGACTTCAAAAAGTTCAAAACACAGCTGCTCGGATCATCCTTAGAGTACCACGATCAGAGCACGCCTCTCCCCTGCTCTGTACCCTACACTGGCTATCCATACGATCCAGAATTAAACACAAAATTTGTTCTCTGTGCTTACGTTTCACTGACGGGCTCCATTCCAACATACCTATCTGACCTCACCCATGTGTACACACCTGCAAGATGCTTACGCTCCTCTTCTGACACTCGTATTCTCATTATTCCCACTATGAAGATGAAATCATATGGACAACGTTCTTTTGCATACCAGTGCCCAGCAACGTGGAACGAATTGCCCACTGCACTTAAACACAAAGACACAGTGATTTCATTCAAGAGCGCTTTTAAAACTCACTTATTTCAACTGCAAGAACAAACTTAAAGACTTAATAATGTATCCTGCCTTAAATATTTACAGCATATTTTCTGTTTCTGATTTCGTGGTGTTTGTTTTTATTTTTGTAATCATATCATTATATATGTTTTTTAAGTGTTGTCAAATGTTGTAAAGCGCTTAGAGCTTCTAAAGATTAGGCGCTATACAAAGTCCTCATTATTATTATTATTATTACTACAACAACAACAACAACAACAACTACTACTACTACTACTACTACTACTAATAATAATAATAATAATAATAATAATAATAATAATAATAATACTATTCTACAACAAAGCTTACTACTAGTACTATTAATTCGTCATTATCTTGTTCCAGCTCCGGATGAATTTTTGTTGTTCTCTGAGGGCATAGAGATACGGATGCTCGGCCGTGGACGGACACCTGATACTTCTGTTTATACGATAGCAGAATCTACAGATGGAGATATAGAAAGTTTTGCCTTCCAGCGGCCATATGTATATTTCATTACTCATGATGCAAGGTAAAATTTGTTACCAAGGTTTCATACGAAGAAAACTACTTGTTACGCGTCAATGGCTTCAGGGCTGGATTAACCCATTAGATAATAAGGTTATAGCCTTGGGCACTCATATTTTGTAAGCCTGCCTTTAACCCCTCAATTCCATATTGAATTAACCCTAAACCCGGACCATAACCGTAAACCTTTAACCTTAATCCGGCCCTGAATATTGCAACTGTGTTGAAAGATTGGCATTAAAATACGTTTGTCTAAGAGACAGCCATTAAAGTATACATGTTCCTGTGGTATAAGATGCCACAGTCTGGACAATATGCATACAATCACACTAGATACTTTGATGGGCAGACAAGCGCACGGACTGTCTATATTTAAGTTGTTGATAGACATCGAAATCAACCTATTATGGAGTCAGTATAACTCCCGTGGTGAAATTTGAGAGAGAGAGAGAGAGAGAGAGAGAGAGAGAGAGAGAGAAGAAGAAGAAGAAGAAGAAGAAGAAGAAGAAGAAGACGAGTAATTTGAGCTAGTTTAAAATTATTTTTTGATCAGCATATAACCTGAAAAAAATTATCGCAAATGCTACATAAATACGCAAATACTCTATGTATACTTTTGAGAAATTGGCAAACTTGCTGTCTGTTAAACAGTTTTGTAGATAATGGATTACTTTATAGGCAAGTGGTAGATATGAGATTTTATATCTCTGTTATAGTTAGTGAACATTAGATGTTTGAAAATTTTCATTTCTTGGCAAACAAGGATAGTCTGTATGAACGAAACCAACAACATTGCCTTGTTCAGTGTATCACCGTCCTATTGCTTACGCCTTTTCAACGGGAACATTTTTAACTGAGCCCAGATGGCGTCTAGTACCATAATAATTAGCCAAGCGTTGGCAATACTTTTTGGTGAAATACACATATTTTGAATTTCTTTCTTGATCTGTTATGCAAGTCACTTTATCTTCGTTTTAAAATTTGAGATAAAACTATATTCGTGTTTTGTAAATCACGTAAGATCCCACTGCAAAAGAAATGTAAATCCAGGATTTACAATAATTGCATGATAACTGAACCAGGTTATATTACATATGTATACAGACATGCATATCTGTTGTATTTGTCTACCTCGAGTGTTGGTTCTTTAAGTGCACTGACAAGTTTTTTTTCGCTAAAATTTGCAACGTCCAGAAAGTTCAAACATGAGTGACAATTTAGAAGTTTCTGCTATGGGCCTTGAGCCGTGTTTGCTTAATCCTGCAAACAAAGTTTGTGCAGAAATGATTAAAAAATGTGTACACTATAATGAAAAACTTTTGTAATGTCCTGAAAATATAATCAGGCTATCTATATATGCATACCCAAAATACGTATTGAACTTCATTTGTCTGCCTCATGAGCTTTTCACAAAAATGTGCGAACAACTTTTTTTCTCAAAAATGTGAAGCATGTTAAAAAAATTGTCAAAAAATTGAAAAACTCCTGTAATGACCTAAGGATCTATTCAGATCATCTACAAAGGAAAAGGAAAATGAACATGCCAGGAAATTTCAATTGTCTAACTCAAGTAAGCCTACAAGCGTATAGACCAAATGCAAAAATGCTTACCAAAACGTGTAAGTCCCAAAAATTAAAACATTTAAAGAAATGTGAAATATTGCTAGACTTGCATGAAAATTAAATTAGATCATTGTGACATATTTATGATTGTGTTTAGCAATTTTGATTAGTACCTGGTGTGATTTTCGCTTTATCCTGCTGGCAAGTTCTTTACAACAAAAGCCAGATCCAATATGTCAAAACCGAAAACAATATTCTGAAATTACCTTCATACTCGTCAATAAATATATGTATAAATACAAATATACCTAAGAAATGTGTATCTTCAGTGGATTTTGCTTGATTTTAACATTGTTTGTGTGCACAAAGATCAGAAAATTGTAATCGAAAAAATGCTGCTCTGTCCTGAAAAATCTAATCAGTTCATCTACATATGAAACCAAATAACGTAGACAAATTTCATGTGTCTGTCTTAAGTGGTTTTATCCAGACTTACTAACAAGATTTTCGGGACGGACGGACAGACGGACAAAAACGTATCAAGTTTTTCCATCTACAAGCTGTGTTTGTATGAACTTCACCCAAAAGCAGTAATAGATCAGACATGGTCTAAGGAATTTTGGTAATAAATATACCTCTTTCAAGCAGAAATAATGGTACACAATTTACAGAAATTGTTATTGTCGCCAAGAGAAGGGTAGATAATATTCATTACACTGTTTAATTTTTCTCTTTTTCAAAAGCTGCGTCTAATCTAAAAGTACATTGAAAACGTTAGTGATGTTAAATGCATTATACTAAGAAAGACATATCAGTTATATACAAACTTCTAGACAGGTACATGAAACTATATATGTAATATTTGAAGATGACTTTATAATAAACCGCTACTTACATTTTAAGAACGGAAAATATCAAGAATGTAAAATAATTGTCTTGTAATAACTTCCAGCTCACAGCACACCGCGAAAAGAAGGTAAAGTAGTTTTTTCTTCTTATTTCCAGTTAAGTAAAACTATTAGTTTGTCCATAATGACAATGACTTAATGGCTACGAGAGTCTTACTGTTTCTGAATTATTCTTTCTTGCTGCAAAGTAAATGCCATTAGTTTAAGATTTTAATTTTGTGCTGTACTACTGTATCTATGACTGCAGTGTTGTACTGTATGCCATTTATTTGTCGCTATTCAAGCCCTGAAATTGCCAGATTATGAATGATCAGTAAAATATACCAGTAGCGAAAGAACATTATATGTTGCATATTATATATATTAGTCACCTCGTACATGAAGTCGCATCGGACCTATTATGCCTCCCTGAAATAGCAACGGAACTAATGATTCAAGCTCCTAAGTGCCAAAAAGTACTGCACCTTTCCTAGAGATTCATTAACAAGGGAGAAGTATTTAAATATATTATATTAAGTCATAGGCAACATATGCAAATTAAAATCCACATGCAAATACAACAATTTCATTTGGTAAAATGGTGAGTTTTGCTGCTTGGATTTTACATGAATGCATCTTATTGTGTTGCAGCACCAGGTGAGTTGACCTTTCCGTATGTGCATCTGTAAATTCCTGACTTGAGACTACTTTAATACGGTTGTCTTGCATGACACGTTCCTTTATTAAAATCTTTGATAGGTCAAAACAGATATGACTGCACAAATAGAGATATATTTGTGAAAAATATTTATGTGTTCCTGAAAAGATCGATCACTTCCTGTTCACGTGCAAGTTAAACTAAAGTTGCGTTACCTGTCGATCTGGAGACATTTACCCTAAAGAGCGTCATTCAGATTTGGCGAGGTTCAAGCGTGATTTTATTTACATTGCTACAAGTTAAACATTTACACTTATTCATTATGTCTGCAAAAATCGTGTTTGTAACTCAAAAGAGCAAATTCTTGTTTCCAGATCGTTTTCAGTCCAAGTATCGTATTCACACACAAAAGTCCAACGGGAAACAACTTAGACCCTGATCTGCCAGCGCATTAGGGGATGGTAGAACAGGCTGTATGTTGTTTATTTCTACTGATTGGTCATAACAAACTGCACATACCCGTTTCTGCTGTCAGATTATGCAAAACAGATATATGTCTATGCAGCTTGCAGTTGGATAAAACTAACAAGATAGTATATACGGTACACTGTTGACAAAAACATTGACCGAGCTCTGTTTAAATACGGTGGTTCATAAAATATGTGTGGACCTATGCATGCCCCTCTGGACTCTTCTAAACAGCCAATCACTGTATCTTCTAAATAGCCAATCACTATATCTTCTAAACAGCCAATCACTATATCTTCTAAACACCCAATCACTACATCTTCTAAACAGCCAATCACTATACTGTGTAGACCTAAACCCTTCTTGGATTCTTCGAAGTATAAAATCACTGTATCTTCGAAACAGCTAGTCACTATATCGTGTAGACCAATGTTTTTCTTGGTTTGTTCTACACAACCAATCCCTATCTCGTCAAATATGCTTGTCGCTATTCATTCACTAATCATTTTGATCTCTTTAATGGTCGATCCTTCCGTCGATTTTAAGTTATTGGTACCATAAATTCTTAAACATAAAGCATCTTTATTTCATCTTCAAGAATCACAAACAATATATTTTTATATTTGATTTATCAAAAACAGAGTAGACGCATGCTTTGCTGAGTCGGCATATGCATGGTCACAAAACGGGACATTTTTTTTTTTGCATAAATAATTAAAATGAATCTTTTGTATTTTGGATATTCAATCCTAAAATTAACGTAAAGAAACTTTTAACGAAGAGAATACAGGTAAAGTAACTAAGCATATCGTTTTCGTTTGCTGCCGACAGTGTATAATGGCCAATATTTCCTATTCAGATCTCTTGGGATTTGTTTCTTTAAGAATACTTGGTTTTATTGTTGACTGTGCAGGACTAACGAGATCGAACAAGTACGGCTAGAGAGGTTTTTGATCTCGGAGTAATGATACCAGTAATCCAGGAAAACGAAGATTTAAGATGAAGTTATTGTAATTGTGCCCCACCCCTCCCTGTGACTTACCGTAGGCAGGCATTATTAGTTCTCCATCTGTCATACAGTGTTTGTAAGCGACATCTATTGGGAAGTATTTAATTAAATATCACGCTCAATTCGAAATGCAGATGCCTCAAATATCTAATTATGTTGTGGTGACCTTGATTTGAACCTGACATTATTTTATATGCAGGTACCATTGGAAGTGCTTAAGACAAGATTAGGTTCTGGAGAGCTTTACTTATCACACCGTGTCTTATCTTCGCTAGCCAAGGTTCCGATATGTTAATCCTATCTATACCTTCGTGGGTCGATCAGATATTTCAGAGCTTTGTCCTAGCGACATCTATTGGATTTCATAGTTGCCTCCCTTAGCATGTAATGGGAACTAACCAATAGTGTGTAGCAGCAGTGCTTTGTATATCGACTGAAAATGGTAGAAGCAACTGACTTCCAAAGGATACTTTAACTTTAACATTGAAAATATATCAGAGAGATGCCATTACAGGAGTATTTGAGGTAAAGGATGTATTTGTACAAACACTGACCAGCACTGGAAAATTGCTTATTTATGAGTCCATTCCAACTGTGCGATCCCCTTCTCTAGATCATGTCGGAACAGTGTTCAAATTTGAAAAAGTTGATTTTGATTTGATTCACAGACCCCAAGCACTGAAATATCTGATCGATCCGCCAAGGTGTAGTTAAGGTTAACATATCGGAACCCTGGTTAGCGAAGATGACTGTCTACGAGCAAGATATTTGGTGGCCTCTGAAACCTTGCCAGACCTAACTGAATATGTAGGTTCCTTGAAAGGGTCCAAGGACTATTTAGGTTTTGGTGATCTAGACCTAATTTTCTAGGTGACGAGGCACCATTTTCTGCCTAAAAGAATAATTTTGAGACAGAATTTCCAGGATCTTTAGACAAACCTGACCTTTCCCTATTTATGCTCTGGAAACCTTGACTCAGTATTGGGACACTTTGTGCCAGCAGTGAACAATAGCTTGCGTTCAAAACTTCGGCCTCAGACTTTAAAAAATTGTGTAATTTCTACTTCAACTCCTGACAAAGTTTAATATATTTGATGTAATAATGATTTTGTTTTCTTGAGACAACTGCTACTCTCAGAGGATTACATTTATTGTTGTTGTCATGCTTGGAGGGATATATGTCGTGGCTGGAGGGGATAGTTTTGTCGTGGCTGGAGGTGATATACATCTAAGCTAGAAGCGATATTTGTCTGGACTGTAGGGGATATATGTTTCTGCTGAAAAAGAAGAATAAACAGTTACTCTCTTGCTTGAATCGTTGTCGCCTTTTACCAACATACAACAACTAGGGTAGGCTAATCTATCGAGATTCTTTAGAAAGTGACACATTTGATCTTGACTGCACGTTCAGTCATTACATTTACAAATTCTAGGTATATGAACTTGTATTTAGAGTTATCAGGACCATGTTTTATGCAAGATGACCTTATGCTTTTGTTTTCATCAACACTAACCATCTTTGATGACGGACGTTAGCAGATTCCATTTATCATCGTTGGTGTAAATTGTATTTTTATGCCTTATCACGTCGTTTTAATGCCAGTTAAGGACGTGGTTCAGATATTAATACTGCGAATCATATTTGTAGTGGCTATGTACTAACTGACCAGAAGAAAATCACTCTGAATGTTAATAAATTGGTAATTATAATTAAGGGTATACTTCGTACAGAGTATCTGGGTCAAAACAAAAAATTAAAAAACACTCTACATCAAAGAATAAAAATTTCATATGATAATGAATGAATGCTAGGAGAGCAATTTATAGAAAGCTGAAAATGTTAGAAGACGATGAACTGAAAGCAAAATATTTCTTGAGTACACTGGGTGTTTATGACAAAATTCTAAGTAGGAAATGCCATTTCATTACTACGTAAGTTATTAAATGTTTTCTGAGTTGGAAATACTATTTCATTACTAAATAGCTTGGAAATTCCATTTCCTTACTACATAACTTGGAAATGCCATTTCATTACTACAAAATACCATTTCATTACTACATAAGTTATTGAATGTTTTCTGAGTTTGATAAAAAAAAGGCATATTTCGATTTTCTGTACAAGTGCTTCTCATATGAAACGAGACGTAAAATGTTGACAATGACACAAACAAAGTGGAAAGCGAAGTACGATTTCTACTTCAAAACACTCACTATTCATATTCAGATAACACAGCGTCCATGCGTAAGTCACGACGAGTTATAAGAGAAAGTTGCCACTATTCTCATTTAATTATCAGTTCTTTCACTAGAGTTCTCATGCATATATATATATATCAACGTCATTCTAGTATATATGTGAAATTTAATTGTTTTGAAGTTGGTATTATACGTTTATTAAGTCCGTATTGCCATATCTCAAGCAGCGGCTAAAACTTTGGGTGTGTTTTCATACTTGTATCCAGTAGACGATATTCTGAGGTGTACTGGGTTGTTTTGAGGTTTCTTTTCTTTGAATATCACATACTTTGATCAAAGAAATTTGGACATCACAAAAAGGGAATGTAATAAATGCAAAAGTACTCTCCCTTTTGTTTTCCAACTAATGGTAAAAACCGGTTTGATCACAGTCTATGAATGTGTCGCTGCCTCAGGGCCTTGCTGTGTCCCTACACCGCAACAGACTACACCTAATCGACCCTCAAAAAATTCAAATTTGTTTTTATTCCATGCACATGGTGTATACAAAGAAATAAAAACAAATGGAAAACGCAAAGGAGAGGTATTTAATGAATACAAACCGCGTACGTATTTCGTTCGGAGAGGAAGGGAAATAACTCATTTGATATAGTGGAAGGGAAATAACTCATTTGATATAGCGTATCAATAAGTTTCCGCCTGACGACCTTGACTTATAGCTTTATCGCTGCGCTACATTCACTCCCTCGTTCCGCAGAGTGAGTCGGGTGGCCGATTGGTCTAGAGCGCCTGCCTATACCGATCACTGCCGTCTCATCTCTGTCGGCGTGAGTTCGAGTCTCAGGCTCATCCGAATGTGGGTATATGAGAAAGCTGCCGTAGCTTCTCGTGGGTCTGTGGTTCTTACTGGGGTATTCCCGGGTTATTTATCATTAATACTGGCCGCCATGTACTACCTACTTTGCGCTGAAAACTGGCGTTACCACCAAAACAACAACAACAGCAACAAAGAGTGAGAATAAAACACATAAGTCGTTTTGAACATGTATCCGGACAAATGAACAGACCCAATACGTCAGTTTTGTATCAATGTGTTCATTGTAATGAACAGTGTGAAAACAATTATGGCCAAGCTTTAATTTATTCGCGGAAAGTCCGGCAGAAGATATGATTATTGCAACAGTAGTGGGTATCAAATTTGTGCTCATCGGAAATTGCTAAAATCCTAATTGGCAAGTTCAACACTGCAGTAACAATTCCTTTCATGAAGAGAAAAAGACAATTCTGACAGACAATTGTTTAGAAAAATGATTTACCCTTTTAAGAGTATAATGTAATGGCGGCCCATTAGGAAAATATTTTCAATGTAGAGTTACTATATGTAACACTTGACATGCAGCATTGCATGAAGATGATCACTTACTACATATCAAACAATAATGCTCTTAAAAATATTGATCCGGACACCATCCAACATTGCAGAAATGGCCATTTACCTGTGATAAGTCACCTGTAGAATATATTGCGTAAGAATCTAATCATGGAATAAAATAAATTATACCTGTGGATGAAAGTTCTTGGTGGACTCTCCAGTGTTGCTTTGTATTGAGCAGCACGTTATAGATTTGTCCTAAATGTTATGATAATGGCTGGACCCATTTGAGGAAGTATACGAGTTACATTTAGCTGAGATTGCTGTGCAAAATGAAACAAAACATTGTGAGTACCAGGAACTATTCTGACAAGATATTAACATAAAGAAACTGAAATGTCTTGTAACACATCACGAATCAATTCAAACGTTAGTGTGTGATGAATATGGTTACAAAAATAGTAATTAATGACCTTGTAAAGAGGAATGATATTGGATGGAATGAGCAATTTTGTGTCAGGGCTGATTACCTAGAAATCCATGTCATTTTGGTCTCCAATGAAGAAATCAAATTTTAATGTTTGGAAAGATGCGCAAAACCTGTAAAACACCAATTCGACTCAACATTAAGAACGAGTCCTAATCCATCGATTGTTTGTAGCTATGACATCCGAAGCAGAATGTGATCTGTAAATATTAGTTTGCAAGCACAAATCTGACAAGGTCTGTGTTCGCTGTTGCTACAAGTGTGATACCAAAATTATGTGTAATGCTTAACTGGAGCATAAATGCAATCAATGTACTGCCACAAGAACATACTTCTATAACAAGGAACCTCTTCAAGAAATTTGATAGCCAATATGAACCAAACGATGTTCAGACTACTCGAATTACTTAATGTCCAAGCCGGAAAACCGAATGACAGGTATATGGCACATCTGATGACTACAACTTGGAAAATTCCACGAGAATTATAGTTATATCATAAATGCTTACCAATGACAGACTCAGTTTCTTTGGCCAAGAAAATTATCAGTTATTTCGTAACCTCATCGGTCGATATAGTAATAATAATCATACAAGAACAGTACGTACAAAGCCCGCTAAAGGAAGCAAGCAACATATTTACACTGCCAGCAGTAGATGATAGCACCTGGTGAAATGACAAATCAAAACTGCATACATTAAGTTACTAACGTCCATGCATTTGGACGCTTTTCTAAACTATTTACAAAAACATATACCGTCTCTGGCACTTGAACACACGGGTACTCGATTGTTTTCCAATGATGCATTAGAATTAGCAGCAGAAAGGGTGAACAGACCATTTTGATGAGACCTTATTTATGAAAAATAAAGCTTCCTACGAAAACGAAAATATAAGGTCAATAACGCTAAACCGAAGCTTCTAACCGACCGAGAGTTTCTCTAATTGGGTTAGCTTATTCTGTTACTTTATCTTTGACGCGCGTGTTTTTATTTTTTATGGCGTGTTCGTTTATTCTTCGGTCACTCAATTTTGGTCGTTCACCCTTTTTGCTGCTGTGGTGTCAACCAAAAATTTTATCGAGATATATTCGATATCGTGACCGAGGGTCATGTAAATTTATGGTTATAAATCCGTGTAGGGTAGCTTGCGCTTTTGAAAAGAAATTTTTTAACTTAATTATATCCATATCCCCTGAACAACAGGCATAATAAATATTTTGCAAAGTATAATTATCGACTCCATTAAACACAACTAAAATATTACAATTGTCTCTGATCACTTTAGGTATTTGCGTATATCGCTGAGTAACATAAATCACGTCAGTATTTTTTTGTCTGCCTCTGGAAAATATCCGAGCTGGATTTGATTGTTTGTACAGCATCGTATACTACGAGATTATTAATTCGTCCATCAAGTTCATCTACATATGGGGCCTCATCAATATCGGTAATAAAATTAACAACACCATCACCGTCATTGTCTTCATACAACGACTTCGCGTTTTCATTAAAATGTTTAAGTACCTCATAACATCGTTGATCATCTACGGATGGTGCCACTAAATATAACCTATCCCACTTGAGCCATCTCATTATCACATTAAGCAACAATTGTGTCTTACCAGACCCAGATGGCCCTATTATGATATACCTGATAGAATTTGGTAGCGCTGGATGATGCTTTACTGGTTCTTGCTTTCGTGTTGCTGAGAAGTCACTGATATCCATGTTATACAAATATAATAATTATATGGATTTATATTGTGTTCGATGCAGAGCATCCACCCCCACCACTGGATTAACAACAATAATAAAAAAAAAAATAGCAAGCGCGCACTTACAGGTAAGTGTGTGAAATGTGGTACAAGCAAATATAAATTTATTTCGTCTCGTATGAAGACAGGTGGTGATATCGCTGCTTCACTGGGAAAACTACCAGGGGCTCCATGGGCTAAATACCCTGGTGAGAAACATATGCTGGCTATAATTACTGTGGTCCTGGAACTCGACTTGATATTCGACTTGACGACAAGATCAACCAAGACCTGGAGAATATCCAGTAAATGCTATTGATCAAGTATGCCATGTTCATGATGTTGCGTATAAAAATAAAGATTTACAACAACGACATCTCGCCGACGTAAAACTAATACACGCATTAAATTCCATTAAAAAATAAATCTCTCAGAGAAAAACTTGCTAGCTTCCTAGTAAAATCTGCGATGAAAGGTAAACTAGTGCTAGGGGCTGGTAATTAATCAACTGATTATTAAAATAATGGAATCGATTTATTATAGCCAAAGAGGATATTGGAGGGGTAGAGCAGCGATTAGTAAACTTGTTGATGCGGCGAATGTCTCACGTTCTGTTGCCGCAGATTGGTTAGCATGACAGGCAATATGGAAAATATATCTACCACCACCTAAACAAATTCAGTATGAACATTTTTATGTCAGTACTCCCAATGAAGTTCATCAAGCAGATATTTTGTTTTACCACACGATACCATTAAAACTGGTAGACGTCAATCACGCACGTACAAATACGCGTTAACTGTCGTTGATGTTGCAAGTAGGTATAAAGAAGCAGAATCACTATCAACTAAAACAGCAACTGAAGTTGCATCTGCGTTTGAACGAATTTATCAACGAGGACCCTTGCGATGGCCACAGTTGCTACAGGTTGATCCTGGCAAAGAATTTCTTGGTGCAGAGTATCATCTCTGATGAAAAATCATAATGTTAAAATCAGACGAGGACATACAGCAATTCATCGCGATAAGGCAGTCGTTGAACGATTTAATCGAACACTTGCTGAGCGGTTATTTGGATATCAATATGCAAAGAAAATTATGCAGAAAGATAAGAGATCTCGTGAATGGGTTGCAAGACTACCAAGTGTGATAGGTGCGTTAAATAATGAGATTACTCGTGCAATTTCTATGAAACCTATTAATGCAATCACAAAAAATATACCAATACAACGACATGAATCTTTCTCAAAACAACCAGTACTAGGTAATGTGAATGTAATATATTTATATGAACCTGGTGAACTTGAAGGTGGTAAAAAAGGAGCAACTGATCCTGTTTGGAGTGTGACGACACATACAATTTTCAGCGTGGTAAGATCCACGGGTAGACCTGCAATCTACAGATTAGATTCAACTGCTCCTCAACGTGGATTTGTGCGTGAACAATTACAAGTAATTCCTGAAGACACACAATTACCACCGCGTTTACTTTTGTAAACTGGCACCCTTACGTCGATTACATTCAAGACAGGTCAACATCACATTTTCGCGTGTGTGACCAAGACTACTATTAATTCTATCCACTGTAAACTGTCTTGGATTATTATTCGAACACTGCCACAACATTACTGAGTTACAACTCGCACAATGATTATGCTGTCGTTGTTTCAATGTCATGATAAATTCAGCATCGAGATCAAAGTCGCGCTTATTTTTTTTTTTTTTTTTTTTTGGCCACATTGCTTATAGCTTGCTAATTTTTTTCTTATTTCATCATCGCCGACACTTTCGGTATCGCTATTATTTTCTGTGATGTCTGCGATAACCCTCCGCAGCTGAGATATTTTTCTGACTCGAGACACTGCAAGATAAACTAAATTTGACCATTGGATTTGATCATCGATAATCCAAATATTTGTATCAGAAATAGTTAATCCTTGTGAAGAATGAAACGTTATAGGATATCCTAGAGTCAATGGAGTTTTGTCCCTGACTCCGTCGGGCGTTAACGCGCTCTCAACAACAATAACAGGAACTAAAACAATATCATTTAACACAAGATTTTGTTTAACACCGCAACCTGGAATCTCAACTTCAATATTCTGTCTTCGCGTATCTGCTGGGCGATAACACAATGGTACAGGTAGATTTGAAAATTTTTCTTTATGTAATAGAAATAATTGTTGATGAAGTGTATCACGAACTATCTTTCTACTTGCAACTATCAAATCAGCAGGTCTCCATAAATTCCAAAAATCATTCATAGGAGTTTCTGGAATGACTTCACGCATTATCTCACACTGTATTTTATCTGGTTGCAGTCTAATTAATTTTTTTAAACTCTTTCAGCGGTTCATCAATAGCTCTATGATCATCAGTTATTTCTTCGTAATAATTGACGAATGTTTTCAGCCATTCATGTGGAGACTGTCCAACAAAAGGCGGCGGTTGACCATGATCAGCACACATTATCACAGCAGTATTTTTCGTCAACAACCAATCAATAAACATTTTTAATACTTCCAGCGATACCGTGCATATTTCATCCCAAATAATAATTTTATGAATGTATTTCTCACCCATTCGTTCAGGAGTCCATACATCTCCCTTCCATCGGAAAAAGCTATGATAAGTATGAGATTTTACTCCACATTCGTTCATTTCTCTGACGAGTCTGTGTGTAGGTGTCAAAACAATCATATCAAGATTTTGAACTAATTTAATAACACTAGTTGTCTTACCTGATCCTACGGGTCCATTAAGATAAACTGTTTTATGTCCAACTACAGGATCATATATCGATGGTGCAGATGACAATTCTGATATTTGATTATTTTTGTAATAAATATTCTTGATTTCAACGTCGGCAGATTCAGAATAACCAAGTATCGTTTCTCGTTTTATTCTCCATTTGCCCCATGATGCATCAACGCCGATATTTAATTTTTCTAGCAATTCTGCATGTTCTTTATTGATATAAAAAAAAATCTGTAGCAACTCTAACTGCGGTATCAGAAAATCTATTTATCATGGATAATAAATTTATCAAAACATACGCGAGCATTGAAGATCTTAAATGAGTAAATTGCAGTGACTCACCATCCATATAACTCATAATTGTACCTAATTTAGTTCCATCTGATAAATAAACATTACTTCGATTTATAAATATATTTCTCTTCATTGTATCAGCAATTATAAAATCTAACTCAGCATCGTCCATAATTAATCTTGTTAAATGTCGTTTATGATCATACGATCCTACTTGCGTAAATTTACCGATTATTTTTCTGCCAAGATCTTTTGCGAGTTTCTCATTATTTTCTTTTCTGTATTTAGATACATTATTAATAAGTTCAGTAATTTCATCCTCCCCAAGAATAGGAAGTTCTTTCCTGATATCTTTTTCTGCATGAAACTTGTCTGGTTCTGGCAACCAAACTTGTTTCTGCGGACGATATGATATAATTGCTTCATTTACTTTCAACGATATCGATATTGCTACATCACGCATTATCGTAATAAAACTATCTGAGCCCAACATTTTTCTGAAAAATGTCTTCCAAACCACGGATAAACAATCGGATGATTTGTTTTTGGTGCAAACTCGAATGACTCTATACAGGCGAATCCAGTCAAATCAAAATCAGGTAAGGGACCATTTATCGCAACTAGGGTCATCTTGTGTTGGATGTCCATATCTCTTAAAGTATTCAGAACACTCTCCGTATCCAAGAAAACTTCCAGGATAACATGCTACCATATCAACTGAGATAACGTCGCTATAATCGTATTTAGTATTCGACAATCCACCATGCCCGTATTCAACACAACTGCGTTGGAAATCTTCAAGAAATTCCAGCCGTGTTGGTTTCCATGAGGCTTATCATTTATTGGATATATTGCGTAAATAACTGCAGTTGCAGGATACGCTCATTCATAATATAATTTATCAATTCCAGTCAACATTCCTGGTCTGGAAGTTCTACTTAACGTAATAATATTTCCATTATGACGGATATTATCACGGTTGATACGAATAATCCAAGTGTCGTCATCTACCTCTGTAATAAATTCTACTTTGAAAAAATATCTTCGATTGTCGAGATAGTTAATAATTTTTGTTGCTCGATCATCGTTCATCCTAGCATCATTAACAATCTTTCCGTTAATAATAACTTGAAATGTTATCCACACATGAGCTGCACTATCTTTTTTAAATATTTCCTTTGCTTCCTGAATATGATTAATAAGATTTCTATTTATTATTCGTGACATATTTGACAATACAGGTAAGATTATTTGATCTAGATTAAATTTGCGATCGATATCATCATAATCAAATGAAAATGACTCAAAAATAGATTCTTCATT
>JAECUM010076151.1:0-32372 GCA_016617855.1 Megalonaias nervosa | reverse complement strand
ATATATATATATACGATCTACTTATCGTTTTGCATGTCTTTTGCATACAACTTCCATTTAATAAATAGTTAGTACTATGTTGATGGGAATAAATTTATGACTAGAGGTAACAACAACAACAACAACAATAATAATAATAATAATAATAATAATAATAATAATAATAATAATAATAATATCTTTTACTATTAACATTTTAATAGAATGTGTGAAATTATTTCGGGAACTTATTTCGAGTGTCATAATGCATGTTTTTAGAAAATCGTATTACTTAACCAGTAGGTTTGGTATGACGGGAAGTATTTATTTGTCATATATATACCATTATTAGAAGAGTGTCATTATATCCATTAACATTTTGCTGAGCGCAGCATTATCTTTGACGGTATGTGATTTGAGTCTTTGTAGGATAATATACAGACGCAAATTATTTCCCAGGTGACACACTCGCTTCTGTCGAATAGCCACATCCGCCTCAAGTTCAATTCAGAGACTTTCCTGCAGAAACACATGGTCCTGTTTGTACCACATTTTTCAAGAAATTTAAAAAAAGTAATAGAAAGTACAGCAAATTTTAATTCTTTACTCAGCGACTCTAACTCGGTTTACTTTTCGTCTATTTTCTGTTGGCAAAATTCAAGGCTAAAATGACTGAATCGACAACCCAACACGTGGATAACACGGTGTCAAACTGTCTGTGCCGGCATTGACACTGCATATATAGGTCAAAGGTTATCACTTTGATGCACGAGACGGCATTCAAAAAGGGAAGGTAAACCAATTATAGTCTCGTTCAACAAGACCTCTAGCTTTGATGTGTGTGATCTCCGCTAAATACAGGAGTGTAGTGCTGTGGGAACGGCATTCCTTTACTTGTTTACTCACCTCTTTAGGGGGATGGGCCAGTTTTTATGTACAAATGTATGCCGCAATCAGCGACCTAGTATAAAAAATCAAATACACGTGAGGTCAAAAAGGTCCATATTTTTGGATACCTATATTAAAACAAAGGATAAGAATATTATCCACTTGACCAGAGAAGTCAATGGCAGTTCATAGCAGAAGAAGACTATGCACCCCAACCCCAAATTTATACCTGCAATTTTCATGTCCGAAGGTTATTTGTGACACCATGTAATGCTCACAGTGCAAACACAAGCCCTTTTCCTACATGACAGTTCTGCAAAACAGTGTGTACTAAACAGGCTGATGCAATTGAAAATAGTTGTCATCCAAGCCGTTTTTGAGATATTCTACTTGCCCCAAACCTATGTGTTTACTGCTATGGGAGGCTATGTTTTCTTCCTATCCGACTATTTGTATTTCCCTATCAGCGTACTGCAGAGTCACTATGGAAAGTGTACATGCCTGACATCAGTTTCAAGAACAACACAAGCCCGAAATACCTAGTTTACAAATATATCCATATCTTAAATTCATAAGCAATAATAGCTGAAAAAGTCACACCATACTCTTAAGTTAAGAAATTTGCCAGGGGCCAATTTACGAAACTGGACCATGCCACCTTTATTTAGTACTACAGCAATGGGTAAATATGGGTCTGGCAGTAACTACCTTCCAGCTTGATTTGGCTTTCTTGACGAAGTAATGGAAGGTCAAACCAGGGACCCGGGTGGGGTGGGGTAGGAATATGGAAATAATAGACAAAGAAACTGGGAAGTAAAAGGAAAAACGAGACGTCCGAAATTTTGGGACTCTAGAGGATGCTATGAGAGTTGATTAAAGATAAGTCAATAATGAATATAAAGCACGGTAATTCACTCGTTTAAGGTAACCAAAACCAAAACGTACCTTAGGCAGCCAGAATGTGTTGCAAAATAAATTGGTTGTGCCATACTCGGTATACCCTCATAATCAGGGGTCTCAAACACGCGGCCCGAGGCCCGCCAAACCATATCCTGTGGCCCGCAAAATGATTGGCGTCACAAGGTGTTCTGAGAGATAACAAAAGTGACCGATACTAGTGGAGAAATTGAAGATAGCGGAATTAATACAAAAATGCGTCTGCAATAAAGAAATATCAATGCTTAATAGGTTTGGCTAAACACATATTTAGTAACAAATCCACCGGGATGAAGGCGGGAAACAGACATGCATTGTAACAAACCCACAAGGATTAGCTGCACTGGGTTAGAGCGTCCGCCTCGGATGCGGGAGGTCGCCGGTTCGAACCCTGGATCCATTGGATTTGACTTTCAATGAAGTTTTGTTACACAAGTTTTTCTGAAAGCACTGGAAGAATACGATGATTTTTATAATCAGCAAGAAGATTTAGGTCCAGTTCTACAGACGCCATGAGTTCAAGTATACGGTATTCCGTATTTTTAAGAAACTCAAAAGTAGAGGGGACATATACAAGCCTTGTGTGCTCTGCAAATTGCGTTATGAATAAACGTTTTGTGCAATAATATAAAAAAAATATTTCGTAGCTTTGTTACAATGTACTCAGTGACCCTTTTTCACAGTGCAATGTTGGTTTTTCTCCATACTTCAAGGATGAATTAATTTAGGCTGAAATATTTTTTTCTCCAATCTGTTAAAACTAAACATTTCTCAGCTTCTGTTACAGAAAGTAAATTTCAAATAAAAGCTTAAAGAATTGTGTCGAAAACATGTCTGTAGTTTTTCTATAGTTTAAAGAATTCCGTCGAAAACAGGTCTGTAGTTGTGCTACAGTTTAAGGTCTCACTGGACAGTTTTTTTGGCAAATTTTCATTCGACGATAACCTATCGCAGAAAAATGATAATAATATTACATTAAAGATACAAATAAAAACTAATTAATGATTTTTGTTGAAAGGATGCTTGTGAGATTCTGACTGAGGTATTAAGGTTAATTCCTTATACAACTGGTGGCTTTTATACTGAACCGATACTACCACCAACCCCTCTTTTTTACATTCATTTTTGACAGGAAAGAGCTATTTTGAACATTTTCCTGAGACAAGGCGGCTAAAAGAATCAGTATGTACCTTATTCATCTTTAAAGTTCACTAGTACTATAACAAATTAACATACCTTTCATCACCCCTCAACCATCTAGATTTTTAGATATTTACCTCTGTAGCTGACACATGTAAATACGTAAGCCAAGTCGGCTGCTCATTTGCAGCCCAAGTTACGCATTTGATCTCCAATGCTAGTCTACCTGTGATAGGCAGTCAGCAACAAGCCAACCCATTTTCAAGCCTAACTCAATGTAAATGTAAACCACATTACAGATTTAGATTGTGTGTGAATTTATAAATGCTAGGTTGTGATAATTAGGCTCATGCCTTCTACCTTAAAAATTAGAGCTAGAGGGAATCCAAGTTTTCATTGATAAAGAACATTTCCATATTTCCACTACCACCGAAACCATCATAATTACAAGCCCTCAAGAGAAAGAGATATCCATTGATTGCGCGCGCGCGCGCGCGCGCGAGAGAGAGAGAGAGAGAGAGAGAGAGAGAGAGAGAGAGAGAGATCCATAAAAATATAAACATTAGTGTCTATATATATAAGAAGCCCTATGTAAGATGATGATATCACTGAGTACGACTTTGACTTTGAACGAAAGAAGATGGACGACAATGAATAGATCAAACTTGTCGTGAGAGATTATAGAAAGTGATTATAAATTTTATGCTATATCAGAAGACATCTAAGGAGACTTGGAATTGTTCCCGATACAAGAATTAAGATCCGTGTAACGTCTGTGAAGAAATAGAGCACTGGACTTCATAATGACCGTGTGTTTGTGTGTGTGCACGTGCGTGTGTGTGTGTGTGTGTGTGTGTGTGTGTGTGTGTGACAAGTAAAAACATTGGTCTTCAGAGTGTCCATAACACCAACGGAATGCAGAGGAAAATAAGAAGGAGAATAAAGAAGGGGAAGAATTTGTGGAGCTTCAGAAACGGAAGAAGAAGCTGAGGAACTAGTTCCCTCTAAGAAACTCAAACCAAGAAGCTAAAAAAACATCATCAGAGTTAGTAGAAAATTATGTACTTTTGTGAAACGATGTGATTGTAATTCATTGTTAATCTTATTTAACGAAAATATACCAAAACAAAGACTTGATTCAACCGTTTGTTTTAATTTGTTGATTTTTTTCTTTAATAGTCTCT
The DNA here is from genome assembly GCA_016617855.1 of Megalonaias nervosa. Lineage (NCBI taxonomy): Eukaryota > Metazoa > Mollusca > Bivalvia > Unionida > Unionidae > Megalonaias > Megalonaias nervosa. The sequence goes on along the minus strand of JAECUM010076151.1, from coordinate 28,245 downwards.
TGTATCCTGTTTAGGCGAGAAACTATTATCGTTGTACTCTTAATTCCTTTGAGCTTTCTCCCATATGCAAACATATACACACTTTACCTCTGTAATTCTGTTTAGTTTTGTTTTGATTTTGATATACGAATACTTCATTTCTAAGAGTTATGGGTAGCCCTAAACAGGCCCTAAGAAAGAGCAAAAGTAAATTAACCATAGACTCGCCATCATGAATTTCAACTGTCTCAGTCCTTTCCATCGTCCAAGTCCCAGTGATGACAATCGTCTTTGTTTTCGGTGGTGGTGTATTTGTTGGGCCGTAACCGATGCTTTGATTCGGGCAATTTCAGACAATGTTCAAGTTTCTTTCAGTTAATCCGAATTCAATCTTACGAAAAATTCAGTGAGTTGATACGTACCTCTGATGGATTTCATGATTCGTTTCCTCTACTCTTCATACTGCTGTGCGAAAGTCGATTATTCCCCCTTCTATGTACAAATATTATCGGACTCTTCTTCTTGCTTCTTTTTATAAGCATCGTATTATGTCGCTGTCATTTGACATTTTTGAGCCAACAAAAATTCAATGAAAGACAAATACAACAAATCCGGCCCAGTCATGTGTACTGTACGGTATCTGGCATTAAAACACTATAAAATGGCTGATGAAAAAAAAAGTTTCTTTAATCATTTGTGTCATCTCGCATTTTGATTGATGGATTCAAAACAGTTGATGGGTGTGTTCAACATATTTCTATTTCTTGTTGATCCCATACTTGGGTTTATTACAGCACAGTACATGCCTATTTCCCGCCATTCATTCATGTGGATTATTCAATGTATGTGTTTTCCCCGTGCTTTCATCCCTGTAGGTTGATTAGAATGCTTTTTGGTTCCCCAAACCATTCACCTGTGTCGGTTTCTTACAATGTGTGTAAATCCCCTCCCCCCCTTTCTTTCCAGGGATTGTTACAGTGTATGGATATTTCATGCCATTAAGACTTGGTTTGTCCGTCTCGTTATTGGAGTTCGTCCTTATTTATTTTTTCTGTCCCTCTCTATCTCACTAAGTATGTGTGTGGCTCTTGGATGGTAAATAGGTATGATAGTGACTATCTCTCCTTTCCCTCTTCCGTTTTGATTATAATGGTGGGTGTTGGACGATAGAGGTGGTGTTGGATTGTGACCTTTGCCTATCATCAACCTTTCCTCATCTATTTTGTTTCTAAGGGCGAATGTTAGAATGTAAATATGCCTATTAGTCACCCTCACATAAATCTCTTCACCCATCCATTTATTTGCATGCACAGACGTTTGTATTTAAGAATGTATTTAGGTCTGTAATAATATATGTTAATCGTCATAACGCGACCTTGCACTTTACATGCCTTTACATATGATTTTAAATATGAGTGAGTGTTGGTCATCGAGTTGGTCAAGAAGGATTTGTGTTGGTCAGAAAGACCGCGAAGGCGACTATTAACTATCTCATACCCTTCATTATCAGTTTGCTTTTACGTGTGGGTACTGGGTTGTAAAAATGAACAACTGTCTGTCATCAGTGTCAATGTCCGTCTCTCCATCCTATTCGTCCATCCGTATTAACTTTCATTAGGTGTCTATACTTGGCATAGTGTATGTATATATGAATGTATGTATGTATGTATGTATGTATGAATGTATGTATGTATGCATGTATGTATGTAGGTAGGTAGGTAGGTAGGTAGGTTGGTAGGTAGGTAGGTAGTTAGGTAGGTAGGTACGTACGTACGTAGGTACGTAGGCAGGCAGGCAGGTAGGCAGGCAGTCGGGTAGGTAGGTATAAATGTATGCATATGTATGGATGTATTGTTATGTATATTTAATCTGATTGTTTGTCTGTTAGTTTAAAATCTTTTTTATTCCATTACATGTTATTGTCATGTAACATTGTTTACTGGACTTGACCTTGTCCAACATTGAGTTCAGTTCTATTTGACCTGATTGAGTTTTTAAAAATGTTTTTATTATTTCATTTATGTAAACAACTAATAATAGCTTCATTATTCTCTATGGGTATGAGCTCATTGACCAAATTATTCAGGTAAACATGTTGATTTGGGTCAGGGTATTGGTGATTCCAAAGTGAATTTTATAGGATATTATGTTTTAAATAAACAAGGCTCATTGAATCATGCTAGAAAGTTATTTTCCATTAGGTAATGGTTGTTTTTAGAAAATGCTAATTTGGGACCTGAGGTCAAACAGAGAACTATATCTTGTGACTGTCAGAATTTTACCAGTTGTGCTTTAACATCTGGTACTTTAAATTATATTATGTCCAGTTTGGGCTGAATTTACTTTCTTCAAATTACTGAATTCAAGTGATTATTTTCTCTGGAAATACAAAAGTGCTCTGACAAAATTCTTGGATAAAGACATTTATTGGAATTTATACTGAATTCAAACTGGAATAATATTTCTGTAATTCAACAAGAAACTGTTGACACATCAGTAAGACGCAGGCCATAAAAGACACGTCATCGCCTTCAATTTTAAATCTCTTACGGAGTTGAACTGAGTTTTATTCTGGATTTTCTATTACTAGGACTTGTGTCTTTAATTCTTGGATTATTTTTGGATTTAATTCGCAAAACCGTAAATTCTTTTTTCTCATTTTTCACTTTATATTCTAGGGAAATAAATTATTTGTTAAACTGTACAAAACTTGTTGTCTTCACTCTTTTCTGTTACTTATTTTATGAGCATAGACTCGTAACAGTATGAAATTAAATAGACCCTTACCCATTCTCCTTTACTGTATGCGCGATGGTGTGTATCCATATATGCATAAAAGGATGTGTCTGGAAAAGCAAAAGGACCCTAGCCGACTCCTTTGTTCGATTGTTTGTTTATATGTATTTGGAATACTTAGAAAGAATTGTTACGATTTTATGGTCGTAAACTAAGTAACAGAAATGAGCAAAAATCAACAAATTTAGTAAATTCAACAAATACTTTATTTATCTAGGATACAAAATGAAAATTTAAATGGAATTTACATTATTATTAATTAAATACCAAAATGGAATTTACATTATTATTAATTAAATACCAAAATGGAATTTACATTATTATTAATTAAATACCAAAAGATTCTAAAAGTTCAATCACGTGTCCAAAAGTATAGACTGTTTCGAATGAACTCCAGTGGTGAATTCAATCTTGAATGTGCTGATGTGCCAATAACCTTGAATGTGTTGATTAGCCAACAATCTTGATGTATCACAGTGAGATGATCCAGAATGTCCTTCAATAAAATCACAATAGTCACAAAACAGTGATTTAGTACAAAAGTATCGATGAGAATTTTGTAATTCAATGAATAATTTAAATAAAATAAACCCTCTCAAATTATAACAGAACACAACTAAAATACTGATTCCACTTGATAGATGTTCAAAAAGGAATATATATGTATAAAAACCTAAGACCCACAAGCGGATCGGATTTGAAGGTCAAAGGTTCATTCAAGTTGTAGACAAGGTCAGTTCATATACTTAAATTTTAGTAATGAACATGACAAATATCAGGTCGATCAGACATTTCTAAGAAGAAAACGAACCTACACTTCTGTAAACGTGAAAATGCATTTGCATTCAGATTATCGTTTCCCTTGATGTGTCTAATGTCAATGTTGCATTCAGATTATCGTTTCCCTTGATGTGCCTAATGCCAAAGTTGCATTCAGATTATCGTTTCCCTTGATGTGCCTAATGTTGATGTTGCATTCAGATTATCGTTTCCCTTGATGTGCCTAATGTCAATGTACATTCAGATTATCGTTTCCCTTGATGTGCCTAATGTCGATGTGCATTCAGATTATCGTTTCCCTTGATGTGCCTAATGCCAATGTTGCATTCAGATTATCGTTTCCCTTGATGTGCTTAATGTTGATGTAGCATTCAGATTATCGTTTCCCTTGATGTGTCTAATGTCAATGTGCATTCATGCAACATTAAAATCTACCTCAGCACTCTCTGATTTTTGTTTTTCATTTTGTTAATGAATGTGAGGCCGTTGTGATCACTAGTTACAATAATCGGAGAAGGAGCTGCACCTATATACACTTAAAAGTGTTAGAAAGCAAATATCAAAGACAAACATTCATTCTCGATTGTGCACAAATTTCTCTGATGTTTGTTTCATGTTTTTGAAAAAAATAACATAATGGATCATCCACACCCTTTTTGTCTTCTTGAATCAATACTCCACCAACCTCTACATCACTTGCATCGACAGACATTTTAAATGATCGACTGAATCTCTAGCTGAAAGAACGGTTGCACCTTTACGTATGCGCTTAAACTTATAAAAAACTCCTGACATTTGTCAGACGAATGAAACTTGGATTTCTTACTCAACAATGTGTTTAGGGGTTCAGTAATTATAGAAAACTTTGAGCAAAATTTCCGATAATATTCAAATATCTTTTTTTAATATATATCAAACCTGCTTCGTGAATAAAGCTTAGAAAATTAAATTGGTTCTGCAGCCAACGCCCTTTTTAGTATGTTCTCCTTGGTTTCAGTCAATCGTATTCATAGACTGATCATGACTCACATCCTAGCCACATCCCGGTCACTCTGCACCTAACGATCGCAGTAGTCGGAGAAAACGACATTTTAGTTATGCATGAATCCTTCTTGTGATGTTACTGTCATGTTTGCTAAGTCCCAGCTATAAAATCATATATAAGCCAATAATCTACTTCTCTTGGGAATATTACCGCGGCCATGTGTTTGATATCTAAAGATTTCCGCGGGCTAGTGTTAGTCTCTTAAGCAAGGTTACATGACCGGCCGTAGACCGGAATCTTGAATCGGCACAGGCGATAGATCGCACCATTTAAACAAAGGCTTGTAGTTATCACACCTATGTGTTAAAGCTTAGTCCCAAGATCAAAAGAAAGTCCACGTGGTGAACGGGGCCTATTCTTATCCGTCCCCACGTTGACAGACAGCGAGAGGGACATTGTCCGCTAAGTTTGATTCGATCGGTTCACAGCGACATCCAATCGGAATTGAGACAGAGGGTGCGATTACAATTCGACCTGAATGATACCTTCCAACTTGTAAGAGAAATTTTAGTATTCGCCTAGAGCGATTGCGGATCAATAGAGTTACTCCGAGAGAAGCCACTCGTAATTTGGCTGCAAAACTTAGAGGTAGATTTTAAGGAAAGAAAAGCTTCGAAAGGTCAGTAAGTTGTTTGCTCAATTTTGCAGAATATTACGGCATCATAACTGTAATTATTTGTAGTATGTATACTTAATTAGTAGGATCGTTTACTATGTAGAATTACCTTTGTAGTATTTCATTTACGTGCGTATTTGAGAAATGGACTTGAGTTTACGTAGAGAATTATTAGATGCGAGGCGGTATTATGTAGATTGTTAGCTTGTGGTCAGAATTAATTTTGTACTTCGCTATTAGGTTACTTCGTAGTAAACCAGTGCATTTATTAATGTGTTATGTTAGAATTTACACATGCTTGAATTGTGAATTTGGAATGGTTGAGGTATGTAAGATTAGTATTATGGACGTATGAATATATCAGAGTTAGAATTTACACATGCTTGAATTGCGAATTTGGAATGGTTTAGGTATGTAAGATTAGTACTATGGACGTATGAATATATCAGAGCATGGATATTTGAATATTTGCGTACTTTGCATGGTAAGGTAAAGGAATGTGTCTGATTATTATGATATTGTTTAGCATAAAGGGATTAGGAATATGTACCGATGTGACTTAATTTATTGATGTATGTATGAAAAGTAATTGATACCACGCTGTATTAGGACGTTTGTTTTACCATACAAGAACGTATGGGTATCTCGATGTGAACGAATGCGTGACCGAAAAAATTTAATAGCCGTTATCTGATGATAGGCTGTGTGTAGTGTGAGATGAGAGGACTAAAGAAGAAGATTGTACCGTCTTTGTGTTTTCACTGGAAGCTTTTTAGGGGACAGAGAACTTTGGTTCCATTGGGTCCCGAGTCTTCAAGAGTTGGAGACGGAATTGAGGCTGTAGTAGAGACAGTCGAAGTGAAAAGAAGAGTAGTCGTGGTAGAGAAAGTGGAGGAGAAGGAGAAGAAGTCTAGAGAAAGTGGAGGAGTCGGAGTCTAGAGAAAGTCAAGAAGGAGGAGAGGAAGGAGGGAAAAGTTGAGGAGGAAGGGGAGAAGGAAGTGGGAGAAATAAGAGAGGAAAGGATACACCAGATGAGTAGAAATACAAGGACAGATGGAAATCAATCTCACACCGCTAATCAAGTGATGCAATAGGCTTATTAAAGGGTCGAGCGGAAGGAGCGTAATTGGAAATTTGAGTCATTTGATTATTGAATTGTTATTAAATTCTTATTCATTGAATTTCAACCTTTTTTTGCACATTTAACCATCTAACCGTCGGCATTGCTGACTGGGGGCTCGGAGCTTTATATCTATCTTTCACTAAATTTAACTTCCAACAAAATAGAGCCTGGGTGGGACTTCTGTAATAGTTTAAATGAAACATTGGGAGCACCCTAACCCAACCATAACAATCCCCCACAGTTACATAAACTGGACGTAAACTGTGTAATTCCCTGGCACAAGCACATTTTTTGCAATTTAATTCAAAGGTCATAAAGATAAGTGATTGACAGGTACAATCAATCGTTGGCTTGACCGATAATTAAAAAACGAATGAGCTACATACATTTGATACGATAGGTTAAATTAAACTGATTACGTAAATATATTCGTTTCTATTTGATAAAAATGACTATCTTTAACATTTTGAAAATAAATTCACATCGCTTACATGTTGAAATACGAAGAAAAATTAGACTTCAAACGTCTTTAGAAAGTGATAATTTCATTGCAAAGATAATGTGGAGGACCAAATAATCTCTTCATATATATATATATATATATATATATATATATATATATATATATATATTAATATATATATATATATATATATATAGAGAGAGAGAGAGAGAGAGAGAGAGAGAGAGAGAGAGAATATATAGATCTATATATCGAGAGATCTAAACGCTAATGTTAACCTCAAGTTTACCAAACTAAAAATATAAAGTTTGACCTTGAAATAAAGCATGCTACACCACTGTTTTCGTTCGTGATTACGGCATTGCCTAAGAATTTTAAAATGAATGAAATATTGAGTATGCACTTTTGTGGAGTTGACAGCTAATCAATCAGTACTGAATTTTCCTTTTCCCCCATAACTGATTAATGTGTGTATTTTGTCATTACAAACTTTCAAAAATCTATATATAGCTTAAAATTTTGAGAATTCATTTATAGCGAACACATTTATGTGTGTATATTTTAAAGAACTATAAATGTATTATTTATTTATTTATTTATTGTTGTTGTTGTCTAAATATATCTGTCTATAATTTGTATTGATTTGGTCAGATTTCTGCCAAACAGTGATTATAAAAAGCACATGGATGGTGTTGATCACATCACTATTTTGCTTCCATAGGCAAACGTTAGTAATCAAAATATCGTAACACTGTATACCAAAGTTCTATGCCCATAACAAGCACCTAGTGTGAATTAAATCATTGTCGACAATAACCTGGTGTAAAACAAATCACTGTTGAAACAGGCTTATCAGTTTATGATCACGGCATATAATAACAACGAAGTAGCGAAAATAAATCCACGCAGTTTAACTATGTGCAGCGCGAGTAAAATGGTGGATGTCAGGTGCTAAAACCCAAACAAGTAGCATATAAAAAAATGAATCCGAAACCAAAGCAGTGACTGTCACCTTAGGAATCCTAGTACGATTAGAGCGTTGGTCTGAGTTCACTTTGGAAAATTTGTATGTATGGATGAGAGAGGAAGATTAATGGTGGTCTCACACCTATCTAAAGCAAAGCAACTTAAAAGTTCAATATTCAAATTATCACTACTGCTTCACACATATACATGAAACTTGGCACATTTATTCCTTATAACTATAAAAATACACAGCAAAAATTTAAAGTTAACAGTCTGAATTTAAATACATATAAATAAATAAATATTAAATATTATTTTTCTTTTAATTTAAAGAAAAATAAATTACAAATGTCTCAAGTGTGCTAGTATTTCATGTCTTAGTGAAAAGAAATGATTTGATCATGGTACAAATCCATTATCCATTCTTGAATATACCAGTAATGAAGAATTCAAAAAAATATTTACTTTATTTACATGGTGAGCATTATTGTATTTGTACTTATATGTATGTATATTTAAAGCACCCAAAGTATTTCCATGTCTCCATGGATCTCATCAGGCGTTGATAGCAAGTCTCACAGTGTATCACAGTATATACTTGGTTTGTTGTAGTTTCAGTATGTTTTATGTATACGGTTGTTCCTCATTATGCTTTGACACATCTTATTCTCGTTCCTAAGGTCAGATTTCCTTACTTTATCTAATTTTATATACTTGTTATGGTCATATATCCTGTCGCCCTGTCTTTTCGGTCTGTGATGTTTGACTTTGGTCTGGTGTGGTATTGTTTGTGATATTCATGTTTTATGTTCCAATTTTATCCTAGGACCTCAGGGTTCTCTTCAGAGAGGTTGACACTCAAATTGTCCAACTTTCTTTTAGCCATAGAGTTTTTACAATTTGTTGTTAATTCTGTGAATAGCTGCGGCACACATTCTGAAGTACTTGTCCTTCTTACGTAGAGAAACCCCTTGTGTGTGCTTGTGTAGTCTCGTTGTCATTAAAGATCTTTCTCTTGACATCTTTTTCAGCATTTCTTGCAGCAACTGCTTGCCATTTTCACCCATTTGCAAATTAGCGATTTCATTTGAACCACTAAATTTGTAATTGAGTCATTAGCTATTTCTGTTAACTCCACCACATACAACATAGTATCGTTAGCATTGGGAGCAGTCACATACATAGCAACGGAATGTTGTATCTAGAACTTTGGGCAAAAGCAACTTGAATTTCTCTAAATAACATCTATTTTCTTCCATTCATTTTTAAATACTAAGCTACAGCGGGCCTTCACGTCTTGAATAAGGACTAATGCTGTCTGCTTCTTGCTTTCTCTTGCTGAAGCACAAACAAACCTATTGCATCAATGAATATGGTTGATTCGCATTTATTGATCAGGAATTTTCTCAAAATGAGCCCGATCTGCTAAATGTTTTACATGCCATATGGGATACAGCGTTTTGTATTCTTCTTGAAAACCATATCCTGTTTTCGCAGCACTGTCGGTAGTCACACACTTTACTAGAAATTTCCTGAAGGACAAACAGTATCTCAATGGTCCATTTCAAACCCAGAGTGAGGTGCTACATATGGACTATTCGCAGTACAATCTGCATGACCATTAGGACATCAACAACATCATCATATTCTAGTCCAAGATCCAGTCCAACAATTTGTTTTCAGATACAGCTGACAGCTGAGTCACACAATAGACTTATAAAAATGGTACTAGCAGCTGCCTCGCTTGGCGCTCAGCATTAAGGGTGCAAGGGACAGTTATTATGCACAAATTTGATATTATATACACCTGCCTAACATAAAAATCCATAAAAAATAAAAAATATATGAGTGATACCAAAAAGGTCAATATTTCTGGATCGGTATAATAAAACAAAACATAAGAATATCATTTACTTGACCAGACAAGTCAGTGGAAATTCACAGAATAAAAAGTTGATGCACCCCACCCCACCCCAAATTTATACATGCATTTTTCATTTCCCAAGGCCATTTTTGAGAACATGTGATGCTCACAGTGCAAAAACAAGCCATTTCCCGAGGTGATAATTTTGAAAAACAGTGTGTTCTTATAACTTGATGCAATTCAAAGTAGTTGTCCAGGCGGTTTTTGAGATATTCTACCTCTCTTGAACCAGCGTGTCTACTGCTAAACATGGTTAGCTCTGCTTCCTAACCAATAATGGTATTTCACTGGCTACATACTGTGCAATGACTACATGAGGTGTATATGCCTCACATGAGTTTCAAGAACAACACACCCTGAAAGACCAAATTCACAAATATATATATATATATATATATATATATATATATATATATATATATATATATATATATATATATACCTTTATTTATTACACAATAACAGCTCACAAAGTCACACAATAGCCTTAAGTTAAGAAATTTGCCATGGGCCAATTTACGAAACTGTCCCCTGTCACCTAAGAGGTTTGTGTTAGGACTGGTCGGCCTGGTGTGTGGATAATGTGACTGGGTGGAACATCATGCTACATCTGTGGCATGATGCCCCAGTGTCAGACAGCACTATAAACTGCCACACTGCAGATATCGTAGCGATATTACTGAAAAATTGTTAAAACTATCTTAAAAATCCAAATCACACACACACACACACACACACACACACACACACACACACACAGATCTGATGACAGCTTGTGAAGATGCTTGTCTTGATTTCTCTGCATTAACTATACATAGTTGTAATGTGCGTGAAATGCGACATTGTTTTAGGGAACAGTCTCTGTTGCCACGATCTTTAGTAATGTCATGTGCCAGTTTAAGTTTGTCTGATATGTCCTGAGTCCTGAGTACGGTTGTAACGTTTGTTACTTTATTTGCAGTCCTTTGCATGCCTCTCTAACTTAGAGAAGGAACCTCTATAGTAGTTAGGAAGAGTCAGGCCCTTGTATTTCTCATATCCGTCTCTTGCAGTCCAGACTGGAATTCCAGATTGACCACAGTAGTGCCACAGCCTGGTTTGCCGAATTTAATTTTTTTTTTCGTACAGCTTGTATTTAAGCAACACGAATCCACAATTCACACACCGATTATCTGCCAGCCTGGGCATCTGGTTGATCATTTACATCACTTATGTTTTTCAATATCAGCGTTCCCTATAAAATGAGAAAGAGGATATTTAAAGTCGGTTTTATCATAGCATGACGGGAATAGCATACAAATAGTTACATCCAGATGTTAAGCTAAACATCTCTGTGTCAGGATCATCATGATTAGGATAGTATGTTCTTAGATTCCGGTCCGGTTTTGGATGTCATATCCGAATATTCCCGATAGGTCCGGTTTTGGATGTCATATCCGAATATTTCCGATAGGTTGGTGGGACGATAACGTTGACTCGGCTTGATTCGTTTTTGGCCTTGGTATTTGGAAATCTTCGTGCCTTTTACTATGGAACACGGAGTAGTAAAGATAGATGATGATCCTCTCTCAAAGACCCCCCTGCCCCCAAAAACGTTGTATGTTAACATTTTTGTCAGCATCCCTTTTTAGCTCAAAATGATGACTTTCACATGATAACACATTTTCTGACAAAAATATGCTTTGTGGGCAGGGGTGTCTCTGAGATAGGATGCATCATCTATCTCTACTACTATGACAGTCTCTTTTATTAGCCAAAATAATATTGTTACAAAATGTTATATTAAACAAATGAAATATATATAATGTCTTATTATAAACCATCAATAAGACATGTTGGATTTGATCTAACAAATAAATTTTGTAAAAGATTTAATTCGATCAAATCAGCGTCAGCATATACTGGTATAAAATCTAATATAATAAGCGATTGCATTAAAAATGTAGGCTATCATATATCGCCGAAATATGGGTCAGTATGGTTATTCGCGACTGAAAATGATATGAGAATAGCGGGATGGGCAGATGATGTGATGACATTTATCGATAACATGGTCGATATATTATTTGATAAGCTATAAAATTAAAAAAAATATATTTTTACAAAACATATATACATATATACAACTCCATATGAACTCCCAGCTTGTCATATAACATGCTAGCAAGTTCAGGAGCATTCTGAATTAATCCCCATGTGATCCCCTAAGGTGTCAAACAACATCTTAGTAGGACCAGAGGAAATTCGAAAGACGAAACACAAACCCCAGGTAATCCCCTAAGGTGTCAAACAACATCTTAGAAGGACCAGAGGTCACATATAAACTGATTGATGAACAATGATTATATATTTACAGATGATCATGATGTTGATTTTTGCAGACGGCACATTTTGACCTTTGTGAACCCCCCGGTTGCCTTTTGACATCCGAGCAAGTTCAGAGGTTACATATAAACTTAATTAGGGACGGCACAAGACGGCACAACACATAACATATACACAAGACAACACAAACTTATCCTAACTTATCCTAACGAGGCGGGGGAATCTTATATACATTCAGCAAATGCACACACTAACCCCTATGGCAACACCTAAGGGTGCCAAAATTGCATCCACTATGTGTTTACATAGTGGGAAGTGTGTTTTGTTTGCTGAATTTGAGGTCACATACCTTTGACCCCCCCAATAGAATACAAATCTTGGCCTAAAATCGCCCCCGCAGACAATTTGCCTTTCTCGGGTTTCGAACCATGGGCGCTAGGATGAGAGTTTCAACGCACTAGCAATGAGCTATCGAACACATTACATAAATATATTGAATTAGTTAATATATACTTAACAAAAACAGCATTATGAAAACACGTAATTTTGCATTATATTTTCTGTTTTAAAAACGATATATTATAAATAATAAGAGAATACATTAATTTTTGATTTCACATAAAAGCGAAATTTAATGCTAGCAGTATAGGACTTTACAATGACACTCGCTCACAAAGTCGAGGTTAAACTAAGTGACAAAAAAGATAAAAATATCTAATTTTAAAATCATTATTATAAATAAAATCTAGAAATATATGATTTTATTTTGTATATAAAACGGATTTCCCACTGCTGGCTAAAACATGAACTGAATTGCTTGGCCAGGAATAATTATAGTTGTTACAGCAGACAAAATGGGCTGTTTCTATAGCGACTGAGCGAACTGCAGAGAAGAAATCAATAATTCCTATGGAAAGTGAATACCGCATGTGCGTTCTTGCAAGTGGAAGTAAACAAAAGACAAAAAGATACAAATGTGAAATAGCATTATGCAGATCATAGATTATCTTGTTTGTTTTACTAATTACTTAATAACAAAAACTGCACAGACTAAAATATGCCCTCGCAACCAGATTTGGGCATTTCATCGGTCATATACGGTTGGACTTAAGGAAATATACAGTATATTATTTACGTAAAGGGCATTTCTAATTACTTTAGCAAATACAAGGATTTGTAAGTCTTATATATACTATCAGATTTACATTTCATTAAGAAACAATAAACAACTCGATCTTAAATCTGATTAATCAAATTAGGAACAGAAACAACATTTTTAGCTATAACTTATATTACACTATATATTTACGTTCGACAACTCGCGAATGATTTTAAACTAAACCCTAGCGTTATTATCTCCCTTTTTTAAAACATGAGCATATACAGAAAAAGCTATATTTCTGTTCCTATCATTAATGTGTTCACACTCGCTATTAAGTATAACATGTTATCTTGATTATACAGAAAAAATTTAATCATACCAGATACCTTACGGCGACTTTCAAATAGATCTTTCATTGCTAATTTGCTAAGTAAATATTTGCTACCTTTTGCAAAAACCTTTGATCTGTCCAGGTCGATATTAATTTTTGTGTACTGACCTTGGCTTATTGGATTATGTAAATTTTCATATTTTTGTGCAAGCTCGTCTCTCAGATTTTCGAGATACGGAAAATACTCGCTATCGTCTGTTCTAATAAGAGAAAGTTTTATTCTATCAAATTTACTAAAACAAATACCTGAAACTTCATCATTAAATTCAAATGATAATTGTTGGTTATTGACCATTATTTTTTCTATTTTGCTATTAACTCCATCGGCTAATGTTAAATTTTCAAACATTATTTCTGATGCTTAGACAATATTACTTAAATAATGTCCAAGTGCGAGAGTATTAATTCCGTCTTTGCAATACCTTTTATCATCGAAATTGCTTAGTCCACGTTTTATAATTGTATTTGTTTCAAGCTTATGATAATTAGTCCTAATTACATTGGTTTTAATAAAACTGACGCTATTGTTAAGAGCAGCTTTGAAATCATCAAAATGCATCATCTTTTCACATATCCGCGAGGGATACCTTTAGCTTTCTTTGTCAGTTTATTGTCATCTAATATGACAGCATACATTTTGCTTCTTAGTCCAACAAACTCTCTCACAGGTACAAACATAAATTCATCTTTCATTTTTCCAATAACTTTCTTGTTAGAATTATCATGAAATTCACTACAAGTTGGATAATCTGATAAATCGAACAAATCTTTATTATCGTAAATATTCTGATAGACATTATCACAATTTATATTATATACTAGAGAGTCAGTATCAGTAAATAGCAACTCTGAATCTGGCCACATTTGTTTGGTAAAATTATAATGAAAATCGTACATCAGCCACTTTGATATATCAAGTACAGCTGCACCAACATAGATTGGCTTATTTAACTTTAAATTTGTCTTTCGTCGTTGTATTGCGGCACGATTTTCATTAAATATTTTCATACTAACAAAACCATCATCGCTAACTAATTTATTTTTGCGATTGATATCATTAACAATTTCAATCGAAACTCTGCTGCGTATATTTTCCATAGTCTTACCAAACACTGAGTTGTTCATTAACTTGAAAAAGTTTTTCGCAAATTCGGTTTTAGCCACGGCACGACGTTTCGTATTTAGGTTAATATAATCTGCCATCCACCGCGACTGATTAAACTTTAACACGCGATGGACTTTTCTCAGAATTAGTCCAGCATCTACTGCTTGCTTTAGATTTTTGTAATGCATGACGTAATTTCTTTTATCTAACAAATTTGGAACTAGCTTGTTAACGATAGAACTTTTTGCCGTTGTCATTGCTCGTTGTTCAGGCGATAATAAACTGTAATCAATCGTCATCGACTCTGCGCAAAACGGATAGTCGTTATGTAGATCATGCAACGAACTGGGATAGTCTAGATCAACTTCAACAAAGTATGAAATATCTTTCGGAAGATTTTTTTCAGTTTCTTTAAGAAATTGGTTTGAAGTTATCCAATGAAACCCACCGCAAGGCATTGACTGTGACATGGCCCACCCATACAAATTCACACAATCGAGATAAATAATGTAACTCGACGGACGATTTTTATCATAACTTTTCAAATATGTATTATTAGCCGCTGCATATTTTTTTTGTTATGACGCTAATTCCGCCTCTGATGCCTTTTTCAATAAAGTTAAACATATCAACATCTGTTAAGAGATCTAATTCTATTTTGCTAGTTTTTAGTAGAGCGTCCCAAGACAGCCCTGGAGCAGAATAATACCAACAGGGGTCTAATCCGTAATTTGCATGACTAACCTGACGAAAATTCTCGAAAATATCTGCTAGCAATAATACATCCGTTTTCAGATACAAATCGTGATAATCGCCAAATGTTTTACAGGCAAATTTATTCCACATATCTTGTGCATATTTATACTCGTCTTCGCTGATGTTTTCATTCTTGAACTGCGAGTAAAATTTATCTTTGCTAGGTAGAGAAGTTTCATTAAATCTGCTCCAATCGTCAAGGTACTCATAAGGAAAGATACCTTTTTTTGTCAGATCGACATAGTTTTCACCGAAGCAGCTTCGCAGATTATTGAAATTATTGCAGCCTTTAACGAGCTCGTCTAATGATGCTGCCATAAATTGCATGCTGTCGATAAAGCGTAATTTGCCGAGGGTCACCGACATATACTTTTCAAAATTATTTGGAATACATTTTATCACGTTATTCAGTTTTAGTTTAGCTTTAATGTTTTCATCACCAAAAGCTTCTACAATGATGTGACTGTCATAGCCACGAAAGTTATGTAAAACTACGGGAATAAAATCTGGAGCATGAAATTTCAAATTGCAACTGTTATGAGCTGCTCCGCGATATTGGCCGGTCAAATGACAGTGATCTCGCACCTTGGAGTTCCCCAGCAACTGTTCGCAAATATGACAATTAACTGCCTCATCAAAGTCGAGTTGTTGTTTAGACGTTATTCTGATCGGAGCTGTTCTAAGTAATCTGTTAGAAATTGTATTAACTTCGTCTATTAAATTTTTTAGTAACTACACGGCAGGATTTTCACCTCTATATAACCTTATCGGAGATGAAAATTTATCGCTGGCGCAACAAACTACTTTATAAGCTACACCACAAGGAATATGCTGTTGTATTTATCTGGTACTTGATTTGTTCGGATTATTTTCAGCTCCAGCCACGGGAACGAGTAGACACTCGAAATCGGCGTAAATAACAAAAGGAATACTTAGTTTATGATTATAATTTTTAAATTTTAATGTTTTTTCTTTTTCGCTAGGCATAGTTATTTTTTGAACGTTGACGCAGTATTTGAGATGCTCTCGCAGTCTTTCATTGTTAGTAAAGCCGTGCAGACATCTGTAACAGAAGTATTTCTTGTTTTTGTTTTTACTGTACTGTCCGCCAACTAATCCGTTAAAGTTTTTTATCCAACAGTAATGTCCCTGAAAAAAAATAAATTTATTGTCTTTTGCGAAGCATTTTCTGAGATATATCTAGGGTAAACGTTTTCTCGTTCGTCTAGTCCGAAAACATTTACTGAGATACTGTTTTGTTTTTCGAACTTTGGTATATGATTTTCTGCTACTGGAAAGTTGATGCCATCAAAATTGAGTTCGTTCTTGTGCGGAAAATACTTGTTGACGCGATCGGAATTTTGTTCTTTGGGAAACATCGCGGAAAGAATAGACCACTGGAAACATTTGTCATCGTTGTTTTTGACATTTATACAGCACTTTTTGTTCTTAATTTTTTGAGGAAGATCGACGTACAAATTACCGCGAAGTACGTTATATTTCGCTGTGTGAAATAAAACTGCTTTTATCATTTCGAATTTCCATCCTGACCCTGACGAAGTAAATTCTTCTAGTTTTTTGTTTATTTCTTGATGTATTTCATCGGCGACCATGGCAATGTTTGTTCCAGTTAATATCTTCCTCGATTTAGCTGTTAAATAGGGCTCCGAGATTTCGCTGTCAAAACTTTTTGTTTCTAAAAGTACATCTTCGACTGCGTGTAACTTTGATAAAATCGTATGATATTGGACTATGAGTTTGATGCTTTTATGAGCCGCAAGTTCTTGAGCTATAACGGGTTGTAAAAGATGAAATAAATTTGTAGAGCTAAAAGTAGCTAAAATAGTCTGATCGTCGAGTTTATAACTGTTATCATAGCCTGAAAATGCTGAAGCAATTTTTTCGGATTTGATAATGCTCTTTTTAGCAATGTCTCGCAATTTCAGCATTATATGTATATAGTAATATTGTTTATTTAATTGAAATTTTTAAATTTTTTTAATTAGAGATATGAAAAAATTTTGTATATATATAATGACAGAAATCTTGAGATATCTACCACTGACAGCGGAAGAGCAAGAGATGTATCATGTACATCCGAAGTATAACTTATATGCTGCAAATGTATTAGGCTCTGTTATCAACATAGCAACTAAAGAAACTATTGGCGTACCAACACCGATTGGTATCTTAATTTCAGTAAATGGTGATAATGCAGAAAGAACTGAAATGTTTAGAAAAGATTTTATTTATACTTTATTTGTCGGAGATATTCCAGAAGGACAACGAGTATATAGAGCAAATGGCGCAATTGCAGATGATAATATCGAAAATTTAGGATTACAAAACGAATATCAACCTCATCCAATCTTTGATCTATATGAGGCAAATGATAAGGGAATTATTAGACACAGAAAAACTAAAAAAGTTATTGGAAGTTTGAATAATGATGGTTATTTACAAGTAACTGTACGTGGATCAAACACTAATCAAATCAATTACAAATCTCATAGATTTATTTACGAAACTTTTCATGGTGTTATTTCAAATAATTTAGTTATCGACCACATTAACAAAATTAAAACCGACAATCGTTTGGAAAATTTAGATTTGGTTATACAACAAGAAAATAGTAGAAGAGGAGATGCTGGTGGTGTTAGATATTCTAAATCAATTATCTCGATAAATCTGGAAACGTCTGAGGAAATGAAATTTAAATCAATAACATCTGCAGCAAAATATCATAAAATTAATTCAGCTAGAGTAAAAGATGTCGCCGACGACAAAAGAAGATCAACAACGTCAATGTTGACATTTGACAGATTTAGTTTTAGATACGATAATTAATAATATTTTCTATATCATTACGAGAAAGACAATTATGACCAAATTCCATTATGTCATCGCGATTTAATCGTAACGTCATTATTTTATTTGTATCAAGTTTTATTTTATCCGCTGCTGTTAACAAAAATTTATCAGATTCGCCCAGTGTTATCATAACGTCAACAAAATGAAAATTATATCCCAGCAAGCAATTTCGAACTGCTTCGGCTAATTCATTTTTGTTTAGTATATTAACTCGACAATGATATTTTATTTCCATATTATATATTAATTTAGATAAAAAGATTATTATAATAATGAGCTTAATCGAGAGACTGGCTCAACTTTACTCGGAAGATTTTGTTCCAGTTCCTAATGTTACATTAAAAAATATCACCGACGACAGATTTGCTGGTTATACTGAAAATGATATTTTGTATAACTATGACGATGATGACGAAGATGATGTTGTTGTTAGCAAAAAACATTTAAGTAGACCGACAACTGGGCGATATGATGTTAAGTACCACATTGCCAAAAAAATATTAAAATATAATTTTAGCGTTGCCGAGCACCAAATATTTTGGCAACTTATAAGGCCCTTTCTAAACGTAAAAGTACCGGGACAACAAAGAAACATAAAATACGATTTTATTTTTGTTAGAATATTTAATTTAATGCCAGTCGATGATGCGAGAAAATTACACTTAATTTCTTTATGTAAACCAGTAAAATGTAGGTCAGTACTAATAAAATACGAGCAAATTTATAATAATATTATTCAATCGACCGAGTTGGTACCCAACTATTAAATTTATCGCTATATCCGCGCCATTTAACTAAACTTTTGTTGCCGCGCTTCCTAATAACTTTTTCAATAACAAATATCTCTTGTTCTGTTTTCTGAAGTTCTTGTTTGTAAAAACTGCCAGTTATAGGTTCTCCTAATAAGTCTTTCAGCGAATATGTAACTGGTATTGTTAAAAGTACTTTATCAACAACAAATACTTCTTCGCTCCAGTTCGGAGTAAATCCCTTTTCAAATGTTTTTTTAGTCAATGAAATTCTAACTTTATCGCCAACTTTAAATTTGTGTCTGCGGTACATATTTTCATTAGCTAGTATTGGATTTGCAATCGCGTCATTTGGTGACATTCTAGTGGTTCGATGTTTCGTGTTATTATATTCGTCAACAATTTTCTGTAAGTTGTCGATGTATTTATTCGTGTTTTTAGCTGTCAAATACTTATGAATTTTTTCGTTAAGCGTGCGATTAAATCGCTCGACAATGACGCTTTTTCCCTCATTTCCAGTAACGTATTTTTTAATGTTATTTTGTTCCAAAAACTGCTCGAACTTTTTGTTAAAAAACTCTGCTCCGTGATCGGTCCAGATTCTATTCGGCTTTCTTTCTGTAGTAGTTATTATGTGCTTTAGCGCGTCAATCATTGAGGTTCCTGTTTTATCCGAAACCGGTACACTAAATGCATATTTACTAAAAACATCGACAACATTAAACAAGTATTTCTTTGGAGCGCCATCAGCGCCAACGTTAAATTGAGCTAGATTTGACATATCAACTAAATCTATCGCCCAAATGTCATCAACGGCATTTGCTACAACCTTGCGTCGCGGAAACTTTTTTTTTAGGTCTATGTAGTTCGACTGCAAGCGACGTTGTCGCTGGGTCATCGTATAAGTCTCTGCCGAGGCCAAGTTTATATTTTGCTCCAATAATACCCTGTACCAGTCTTCGGTCAACACGCTCTCGCATATTTACTGGTTTCATTTCACGAAGTTCGTCTAACATCACTTTGTCACAGCTGTGTTTTGTTTCGCCACTAGGTTGCTCAATATCTCTGTAGCAGATATCATGACGCATCGCTATTGCGTCAACCTGATTGTAAGGCTCCTGTCCTGGCAGCGGATTATCATTTTCGTCAAGTTGCTCATCAAGCGGATTCCACGGGCCAGTATATTTATGGCCTGGCAATGTCCAACCACCTTTCGGTTTCGGCAGTTTGCCAATTAATTTATGTATATCTATACCTAATCCAATTATTTCTCTGTTATCGCATTTCTGGCAATATGTAACAATTTTATTTTGCTCGAGACATAAATCTCTATCTGCATCGCAGTTGCACGTCATTATTTATTTAGTCGTCTACTAAAATAACGTCAGGACAACCCGCCCCTGACTTTGCTGGCAAAAACATACTTTTTCTTTTTCCACAAATTGCGCAAATACTTTTCAGCATTATTCTATTATTCTTCGTTTTTCCGTTTTACGTCTTTATTTTCTGTTTTAGTTTTACACTTGAGACAATATGTTGACATTGTTATATTTGTAAGTTTATACAAAATTAATCGCGATCTCATCATTAGCGTGAGAGGGTAGTTTGTCAAATTGCAAAATAAACTTTAAAAAATCTGGATTTTTGGTCATCTGTTTAATGAACATTATGCAATAATATCCACAAGTGGAAGTTCCAACTGGTTGAATCTGATTAGAAGAATAATTTATTATTTTGTTTTTACTCATATATCTTTTTACCGCGTCACTTGGTGGAATTCCGAACAAGTCAAAATAATTGTTATCAAAAACAGCTACCCAATGTGTACCAGATCCGTCATTAAAATCTTGTATATTTATCACACAAGAACCCAGCGACGATGCAATCGCCGTAAGTTCATCTTTGGAATAAACTCCGTGAAAAGTTTTTACTTTTTTAAGTTCTTCAGGTATATCAAAATTACTTAACGGAGCCGGCGACTTTATCTCCTTGTTCCTGGCAGCATTAGTCCTCTTCCTCGTCCTAAAAGACCTGGCAGTAGACTTCCCGCCAATCCTGCCAGTAATGGGGCTATTGGAAGAAATCCACCTTGTGTCGTTTTTTTCGTCGTCGTTTTTCTTTTCGTCGTTGTCTTTTTTCGCGTCGTCTTTCGTTTAGGCATTATATTTAATCTTTAGACAAAAATTTTCTTTATACCACTACCTTTAACTGCCTTTTCTGATGCGCCAGATACTGCTCCTGACGCTGCTGCTAGCCCTAATGTACCAAGTACTTGCAAAATTTTAGGCAGTAATGTTTTGGCTATTACTGATAGTACCGGACCGAAGAAACCGCCATGTTTTGACATCGCAGTTATTTGTGCAGCGCTTAAATTTAAAACGAAAGGTTTTTTGCGATCGTATTTATTTGCTTGATTTTTGGTTAGCAATAATTTTGTTAAAGTCCCCAAAGCACTCGGGTTGACCTTCAATGAAACCGGCCTCCGCTTCGCAACAGCAGTTGCTAATTTTTTAACTTGGCCATCAGTTAATTGTATTTCTTTTATAATATATTTTGTCATCTTATATAACGATTACAGATTAAACTTGTATTGTCATTTTACCTCCGACAGAGTCGATTGTAACAAATCTGTCGCTTATCACTAACACATATACGTTTAACGGTATTGCTGGAGCGCTCCCGAGCGTCCAAGTGATTTCAATATCAGCTGTGCTGTCCACAGCTCGTTCGCTATGTTTACTAACATCAAAGTAAAATATCGGATATAGTGTACGAAATTCTTCTACTGATATCTGAGTCCCATCTCCAGTATCTTGATATTTTTGCATTGAGTCGAGCAGGTACATGTACGGTCTAGTAATGTTTTTATTCTCATCATCTGCAAAATTACATTCTATCGCTCGCTCTGGATATTGTTTTGAATTTATTCTGGCATATATTCGTCTAACATTTGTGCTATCAAATATTGCATTATTTTGTTGTTGGTTATTACGTCGAGCTTGTCTCTGAAATGCAACAAATAATTGACGCGGTAGTTGCTCACTCGATGTTGTTGTAACTCGCCATGTGTAGTCGGTGGTATTCGGAACTGCTGTTTGATATATTTTATGTTGCTGAAAATAAATTCTATTAGTATGTTTTTGCAGCATATCATTTAATTCTGCCATTTTGGTGATTGACGGAGTTATTCGTGGAATCCACAACGCAAGTTTGTTTATGACAAATTGTACATCAACCCCACCAAATCGAAATAAGCAATCATCTCGTTCTGATCGATCTAAAATAAGCGTATGTTTAACTCCACGAAATACTTTATTATAGTCCCTGCAAAAGCCAAATATTGTACTTAATGGCAGCATCATTGTAATTTGATGTGATTCTGCTGTAAGTTCTCTTCGCTTAGCATGACCTTCATTGTAACGTCTATTTCTTACGCTAATTGCGTTATTAATCAAATTTAACATTGCAGTACCGTCAGCACCACCAGCTGGTGGTGATATACCAAGATTGTTACAAGCAGCAATAAGCGAAACTCTTGTAGCGGCTGCATCAGCATTTCCAGCTGGTGCGGCTATGCCAAGCACAGCAGCATTAGCAATAAGAAAATCTCTCACATTTGCAGCGTTTGCATCAGCATTAGCTCCAGCAGCTACAGTAGGTGCTAATCCTGATAAAATTTCAACTGATGCAACAATACCTGCACCAGCATTTCCAGTATCTTTAAACCACAACATATTAGTTGCAGTTGATTTGGAGTAATCATCGGAAAACGAAATAGTATTTAATATTGTACTTGCAACTTGTAAGTGACTTGAAATATCTTCGACTGTTTGATTAGCCAGCTGATATCGAGCACTTTTAAATAAACACCAACCATTATTTATAAGAGCTACTTGTGTATTGACTGCAATTTCGGCAGGTGGATCAGCTATTGTCATAATCCGACCACGAACTTCTAACATTGCTTTGTGAGGCAGTAGAAATACGTCCTCGTCTCTGGTATTAAATGTTCTAACGCCAGTCTTATTAGGTTCGTTAGAATTTTCATCAAGATATTCAACATACTCAAATTCTGTTACTGTGTTGTCTGTGTCATAAGTTTCTGCAAAATCGAGATAATTTTTCACAGACATTTTTTATTTTATTAGGTTATATAAAATTATTGCGGCGCTGTTACTTTAGTTATTAAATTTTGTATAATCTGCTCGCCCTTCGGTGATAAAAGTTTTTTTGTTGTTGTTATCATCGCGCGTTGGGTTTCTTTTGTTGGTGCGATTTCCGAAATAACTTGTTTGATTGCTGCATGCGCCTTAGGTTCGCCTTTTATTTTATCAGATATTTTTTGTCCCACTGCAGTTCCAGCAGCAGATGCAGCTCCAGTTGCAAAAGCTTTACCCGCATCAAGTGCAATTGGCGCAACTTTACGAGCTAATCCTGGAATATTTTCAACAATTTTAGTAAATATATTTCCGAAAAATCCTCCTACTATTTTTCTTCTGTAAACTTTTTTCTGTTTCATTATATCTGAGGTTGTATAATTTTGTTGTCAAATCTTTCAAAAAATATGTTTACTGTTGTTCGCCTACGCAACTCGTAGGTGCACGTAATAAGTAACGACTTCATTATTAAAATCCAACTGTCTTCCAGATTGATCCGTCAATTGCATATTTACTTCTGTTATTTAGTTTTCAACGTTTAGCGGATAATAAATAATATGACGCGGACTGATTTGCATCAGAGACCCTGGTGGAACTTCTGGCGAGAAAGTGTATATAGTTTGCCCTTTGCTGCCTTTGGCTGAATAAGAACCAGATGCGATCGAGCAATTTACCAATATTGTGTTAACTTCAGTTATATTTACTGGCAATTCACCGTCATACGTAACAGGTTGATCTGATGATGAATAAGTCCCATAATAATCAAATCCAATTAGCGTTGCAATACTGTTTGGTGATATAAGACTAACTGACAAACCATTTTTTATTTTTATTCTAGCTCGCAATGTATTATAATTCGGTGCTAGCTCAAAATCATCTGCGTTTCCTTTATTCGCTGTTATAAGTTCCTTTATCGTTTTATTCAGATCAGTTATGTTATAGGCGCCTTGCGGAATTTTAAATGATGTCCAAGGCTGAGTTTTAGGTGGATATATAACAGTAATATCAAAACCAGGTTCTCGGCTTGCTGCGCGAATTTCGTTTACTTTTTTATTAACATCTTCAAAATTCACCTGAGCAACCTCTACGCCGTTCTTCAGAATTCTGGCTTTTCTCCAACTATTATCTTTTTCATTTCTAAACGAAAACTCATCATTGATATCAGTTTTTACATTAGCCATGGCGTTCCAGCAAGTGCATGAAATTAATCCAATTTCGTCTTGTTTTTCACGATCTAGTTCTATTGGCGGAATATACTTTACTGAAAAATTTGCGCTATCTTTATCAGATTGACTAGAGTCGAGTAATAATGTTGCTGACATTTATTATTATATTTTTATAAAATTAAGTCGCCGCGATTAAGTCGCGGTGCAAAGTATCGTATTCGTCAGATGTTAATAAATTTCTCGATCTCAGATTATCAAGTATGTCGATGATTTCATTGTCGATTTCAGCATCAACATTTCCTGCTTCTTTTGATGATATCAGTAGCATTAATCTGCCGATCATTTCAGTAAATGATGCGAATATTCTGACTCCAGTTCCTGTTATTTGTTCTCTATATTTTTGCACGATTTCTATCTGTTATAAAAAAATTTCTTTTAAAATTCCAACCCGTACCGAAAGGTTTTTTTTCTATTTTCTCGTGCTGTTTTTCCAAATACAAAAGCAATAATACCATATCTAATTCTATCATGAAGAGGAAGCATTTCATATCCTATGGCTGTGTTCATCTCATTTTTAGCAGTAATACCATCTCTCATTATTTTACTTAAATCGTCAATCAATTTTTTAAATTCTACATCGGTCAATTTACTTATATCATCAAGATTTTTTTCTATATTTTCTTTCTTTAAAAATTCATCATATTCATCTTCTGTTATCTCATTATTTGCTTGTTTTATGAAAAATAGTCTTTGATCTTCAACTGCCATAAACTTTACAGTTAACTTACCAACTCTTTCTTGCTCTTTTTCGATATCCGCTAATTTTTCTGATACATTTGTTAAAATATCTTTAGCTTCTTGTGATGTTAACTCTGCCAGTCTCTGTTCAAGTTCGAGCGGATTATTTATCAACCGATCTAATGTAGCTTGTCTCGCAGCAGGATCAGCTATATTTGCTACAAGCGCCTCAGCTAATTTTCTTTTTTCTTCTTCAGATCTCTCTTGTTGTTCTTTAACTAATCCGAGTAAACCTTTTTCTTGTAATTTTTTAACTTCTTCTTCTGATAGTGGCTTACCTTCAGGTTGTTTTCCAAGTAAAGCCTCAGTAACTGGTTTGAGAACTTTAGCTGCTGTTTCTGCTGCAGCAACTTGACCACGTCGAGCTTGCTGTACTAGCTGTTTAAATTTTGCCTGAGACTGCGCAAGTTTCTTTTAGATTTTCTATATGTTTTCTATATTTTGCTTGTTTTTCCATTAATTATATACTATTTTCTATAAAAATTATTGTAAATAGTTTTCAATACAACATCGAAACATTTTATTCTTATCATTCGTTAACTTATCAAACAAAAAGAAATCACATCTATTTGCTGTTGCTTGACGGTACAGTTCAATAAATTTATCTTTTGTTACGTCGCCGCATTGTTCGTTCGCGATATTTCTAACGTCAATATTGTCAAGTCCAGGAAATAATATAAAACAGCCAGTATTTCGCCTAATAAATCTGTCGACATTATAATATCCTTGAGCGAGATAAATAGAATTACATTTCTTATTTCGAGACAGTGAAAAATACGATCTGATTTTATTCATTTCCTCGTTGTTTAGCGGAATATCATCAAAAACAACTATTTTGTGTTCTGACGAATCGAGTTGATTAACTGGAACAAGTTCTTCCGGTTGTTTGATAATAAAGAAATCTTCGCCAGATTCAAGGTCGTCACGAAGTTTGTCATTATAATTGTTAAGTAGCTCGTACTTATCCTGTTGGGGATTAATTGTGTAAATATAAACGCAATCGTAGTTAAAATTATCTCCTAAAAGTAAATTCATAAGCAAATTTGTTTTGCCCGATCCAGTTCTACCAACTATAAGATAATGACAATCTGGAAGTTCATTGTTATGTTTATGTTTCACCAACCGCTCTGTATCAAAGTTTAATATAGACGATTTTGCCATTATACAATTTTATGGTATATAATTTTGTCAAGTAGTAAATAAATAATGAGTTTTTATTCAAAATTTGGAACATTAGTAGGAGATTCAACAACTGCTCAGCAAGCTGATTTATCTAAGTACGCAACTCTTGATCAGCTCAAAAATGAAATTACTAATTTATTAAATATCACAAGTGTTGATCAAAATGAAGTTGTTATTTTTCAAGATAAAGAAGGATGATTAACAACGAAAAAATACGTCGACGATCAAGAATCTAAGTACTTATTAGTACGCGGTGGTATCATGTATTCATTTCTCAATATGAACAACAACGGTATTAATAATCTCAGAACACCAGAAACAGATTTCGACGCCGCAACTAAAAAATACGTCGACGATAAGGAAATTCCAATAACTACTTCGTTAACGACAATCAGTGATGGAATTGCCGCATTTAGAACTGATTATATTAATCATGTACAAACATTTCTAAATTTTCGCAGAAATTTAAACAGAACTATTAACGAATTTTTTGGAACTCCACCAACTGTTATTATTAATCTCGCTGACATTAACACAAGACTCAACGATATCATTAGTGGCATTCCTAACATTATTCAAAAAACTAATCTCGTTAAAATTCCTCACGGACGAGCTAACAATATCGTATACACAGTATCATCAGGAAAAGCAACATGGTCGCAGCAAAATAACACTTTTAAACACATCGCAGAAGTCACTGGTGTATATAGATTATCTGTGTTTAGCAGTGCAAAATTCAGTATATTTACCACATTTCCATGGCGTCATTCAACTGATGATTTTTCTGGAATTGTGTCTATAGTGTTAAACAAAGATATCGAGGAAACGTTTATGCTGATAGCGGATGATAAAAAGTTAACCGCAGCGACTTATTGGTGGTGTATTGAATTTGTAGCTGAAACTCCCGAACTAGTTACTTAAATAACGGTATATAAACAAATATCATATAATGAAAAAAAATATAGTCGATTTTAATCATATTTCAGAAAACATTCCCAAACAAGATGTTGACGCTCTAATGCAATATTACAGATACTATCATAAAAATCTTTGGTGCGTCAAAAAATGTTACAAATACTATGCAAAAATACTGCGAGTGATATCATATCTACTGCTGTTAATGACCGGTTCTGGTATAATTTCAAGTGGTGCATCATTAAATCCGTTTTTGTTAATAATATCTGGTGTCGGTGTTTCTCTTGCAGCAGCGTGTAAAAAAGTTGAGCCTCGACTCGCGACTAAAAAAAAATGCTTGCAAAACAGCAAGTGTCACCTATAAAAAATTACTTGATCAAATTCGATCTTATTTGCGTGGTATAAAATATGATATGGACGATTTAATACGCGAGTTCCGCATTATTGATAGTATGTTAACAGATATTCTGCCAATGAGAGTCAGCAAATACGAAAAAGATTATAATAAAAAGTAGATGTTTAATTTTGTGTGGCTTTATCAAATAATATATCAACCATGTTATCGATAAATGTCATCACATCATCTGCCCAACCCGCTATTCTCATATCATTTTCAATCGCGAATAACCATACTGACCCATATTTCGGCGATATATGATAGCCCACTTTTTTAATGCAATCGCTTATTATATTAGATTTTATACCAGTATATGCTGACGCTGCTTTGATTGAATTAAATCTTTTACAAAATCTGTTTGTAAATCAAATCCAACATGTCGGACTGCATTATAGTGATACATTATATATATTTCATTTGTTTAATATAACATTTTGACTAATAAGTAAGAGAGACTGTCATAGTAGTATATGTAGTTGATGTATCCTATCTCAGAGACCCACCCTGCCCGACAAAACATATTTTTGTCAGAAAATGTGTTATCATGTGAAAGTCATTATTTTGAGCTAAAAAGGGCTGCTGACAAAAATGTTAACGTACAACGTTTTGGGGGGCAGGGGGGTCTCTGAGAGAGGATCA
>JAECUM010076150.1:0-20123 GCA_016617855.1 Megalonaias nervosa | reverse complement strand
TATATATATATATATTTCCACTATCAAATTTTGATTTACTCGATGCTGCTGCGCGATTGCGTATAAAGAATTGTAGAGGTGTTTTTATGCGTGATCAATTACCGAAAAATCCAAATCTGTCAGAAACAGGTATTATTAATCTCGATAAAAGTTCTGGTCGTGGCACTCACTGGGTCGCATACGCGATTGATCCACGGGGTATTGTTTATTTTGACTCGTATGGGTTGGCACCACCAAACGAATTTATGAAATACGTCGACAGATTTCAAAATATTCCAATCTGGTATTCAACGCTACCAACACAAACATTAACGGATCCACCAATATGGGGCCGTGAGGCACTAGCAGTACTTGATGCTGTATCAAGATCAACGAAACCACCTCATAAAGTTGTACACGAATATACATTAAATAATCGCTAATCATATAATGGTTGATATTTACGGATGATCAGCTAAAACCAAAACTCAACAAGCACCAGGTGAAGAATTACTCAAGCGAGTAACACGGAAGATCAATGATGAATTATCTGATATGCTCAATCTTGCCAATGTTGACGAAAATGAACTTGTTGTATTTCAAAACCGCGAAGGAAAATTGAAGGCGAGTAATATTTCAATCAACGATATTATTATTCGTAATCGATCATCGCGAGTAGGTCTCATTGCCGTATATGACAGCGAGGGCAAACTTGTTCCTAGTGTTGTTACTCCGTCGACGATCCGAGACAGCATCAGTGAACGATTGTTAAAAACCGGTGATGTAATGAACGGCGTCATTAACATGAACAATAATAAAATTATTAGCGTAGGTGAACCGACGGATAATCTAGACGCTGCAACGAAGAAATATGTAGACGATAACAATATTCCGATGACAACTTCGTTGTCGACGATCAATGATGGAATAATCCCATTTAGAACTGAATTGTTTAATCATGCACAACTATGTATGAATTTTCGCAGAAACGTGAACAGAACCACTAATGATTTTTTGGGAAGTCCACCAACCGTTGATATTAAACTCGCCGAAATTAATACAAAACTCAACGATATTGTCAGTGGAATTCCTAATATCGTTAAAAAAACTAATCTGATTAAAATTCCACACAAACAAATTAGCAATATCGTGTACACGGTATCATCAGGATCATCAACGTGGACACTGCAAAATAACTCTATCAAACATACCGCGCAGGTCACAGGCGTGTATAGACTATCAGTATTTAGTTCTGCAAAATTCAAGATATTTACTACATTTCCATGGCGTCATTCAACCTATACTTTTCTGGAACTATATCTATTATATTAAATAAAGATACCGAAGAAGAATTTATAGTGGAACCATCTGATAAGAAATTAACGACAGCGTCTTACTGGTGGTGCATAGAATCTGTAGCTGAAACACCACCTATTGTGTAAAGGACAACGTCTTAGAGAAAAACTTAATACAATATAATGATAGACGTGCAGCGATACAGATACGATCAAGTAATAACATGGCAGAATAAATTAAAAAACCACCATCGATAATTATACAGCAAAAATAAAGAAATATCGTAGACGTGCGGTCATGGTTGGTATTATGGTTTATTCGGTTTCTACGCTAGTTGCTGGAATTGGCGTAGTATTATCAACGCTGAAGATGACGGCGCCGATCGTTGTAACAATCATTGTTTCATCGTCAACGTCGATCGCTGGAATATTTAATATTATCGCAAAAAAGATAAATACGTGCACGAATGAAAAATTTAACGAGTATACGATGAAATTACATACTGCAACGACCGCATATTCTAAATTGTCATCGTTGATTTCTTCGTCGCTTAATGATGGAATAATATGTGACGAAGAATTCAGTATCGCAATAAAGATCTACAATGAAGTATTCAACGATGTCGTCGTCAACGATAACGTTGTTAATTAAAAAATTCCTGACCGCGACGATGTCGGTGATTTAAAACAATAATAGTATACTAATGGCTGAGTCAAGGGAATTGTTACAACAGATCGTCGCTAATACTACTCTGGTAAAAACCACAATGATATCGGCGAGTTCAACTTCGCCGGAATTCAGTATTAATTTTCCAACTGCAATTCCAGTATCCGAGATTGGCCTAGCGGAATTACAGGTTTATTACAGTTGGCCCAACATTAGGTCAACGTCGTTTGGTGGACTATAACCGAATAACTCGTTGGTGTTTGCGAATAAAAACCGCGATGATGGAACACCAGATTGGCAAGTAGTCAGTGTACCGACGGGCAGTTATCAAATAAAACAGATCAATGAAGAATTCCAGCGCAGAATTAAATCCATCACAGGAAAAGAATCCAAGATTGCCATTACCGTCCACGAACCAACGTTGTCGTCGGCCGATGAAATATTGTCGCCGGACTACGCCGTTGACATATATCAGTCTCCGATTAGATCAGTGCAAGGATGGCCCGAGGTTGCGCCGGTTTATGAAAGTCCACCAAAACTACTCTTGGAAGAATTTCTCACGACGGAGCAAAAATTCATAGAGACTCCCGAATACAGAAATAAATACCCGTGGACTGACAGTAAATTTCTCAGTGATAGATCAAGTTTTTTTTCATTACCGACAGTTTATCGATTAATGCTTCACCATACTTCCACCGATGATGATGTGATAGCAGAAGTAATTGATGATGATATTGCACGATATTTTAATCCAATCATAAATGAATTTAATAGAATCCACGAATATATAAAAACCTTACAGCGGATTTAACAACAACAAATTACAGCGATAATATAAAAAATATCGTTGATACAATCAAACATCTAAACGCGGTAATATCTGATCACAGTCACATATATAGTGTAATTGCTAAAAATATGAAAGCTATCTATGATAAATTTAAAGAACAATATAGTATTATAAAATTTTAACTAAGTCTGCTAGTAGAGATTATAATAATATAATTATATTTGATACTGAAAAAATCAAACGTGACTTCGTTGAAGAATTCCCAAAAATCCTCGACGCGTGGAAAAAAATATCCCCACCAGCAGGTATTCTTCGACACAATAACGATCCGTACGGGGGTGGCCGTCATGTCGCCCCGGGCATCGTTAATATAACATCAACGATCGCTGTCAATATAGTATGTGACGCCGTCGACGGCAGTTATCAAGTGGACACTGATAAATCCAATCAAGCCCAACAAGGATACATTCTCTACTCGTTTACCCCTCAAGTTCCTCCAGGTTATTTGATTGTATCAGAACCAATCAATGTTGTTTATCTAAAATGTCATAATCCACTCTTATCACGGATACATTTCAAACTTACTGACCAATCTGGCCACTTGCTCGATCTTAGGTCGGAGTCGCTGCTTATAAACCTGTATGTGCGTTCGTAGAATGTCTATCGTAGATCTCACGCTCGTAATGACTTCGTCATCAGCGTCATCGTAGAAAATACCAAGCCAAAAAAAAAAATATCAAATAATTAATTTTTTTTACCCGTGATTTTATCCTTGACGTTGTCGGTGGCTGTGTCATCGGGTCAGAAATGAATTATTCTGATACAACACTATTAGTTTCATTGTCACTGGTGACTTCGTCATTGGTGACTTCGTCATCGTGGTCAGAGTCACACTCGCCTTTATCTTTAGCCAGTAATTCTTCCACGTCTTTGTCCATCAACTCCGTCGGTGACGCAGTCACTGCCATGATATCTTTCAGTTGTTTTATACGAGCGTGTACGAGTCTTTTCGTTTCGTATTCGTGAGATAATTCTGACCTAACCCGTTCGATGGCCCGTGATAACGACACAAATAATTTCACCTGCGTATCCGTGATTGCTGCCAGCAATCGTAACATTGCCTGTTGGATCAACTTTATGAATCGATAATCAGAGGGCAAGGTATATCTATTTTCTGACCTCCGAAATTGTAATGATTCAAAATCACTCATTATTTTTTTCAGGATCAAGCTGGTCAGATATTTTTACGCCGCTGTTTTGTAATTTCTTAATAGCAGTAATAATATCATTAATGTTTTCGCGATTCATTATTTTATATATTATAAATTATTTGTTTAAATAAAAATATATTTCTGAATACATATTTCTGAATGAAAATAAAATATTTTAGAAAATCTGACTGAATTCACAATTTTCATGGGTATAATACCCGTCAATTTCAGAAAATCTGATCAAAGTCACAATTTTGATAGGTATAATACCCTTCAAATTCAGAAAATCTGATCAAAGTCACAATTTTGATGGGCATAATACCCGTCAAATTCAGAAAATCTGATTGAATTTCATAAAAAATAAAACTTTTATCATAATAAAAGTATTTTTGAATCTATCAAAATATATTTTGAATCAGATTTATAATAAAAATATATTCTGAATCAGATAAAAGTAAAAATATATTTTTGAATAAAAATATACAGCAGCGATGACGCTCAGTCTACCAATCCTTCAGTGGTCACGAGTTCACATCACCCTACTGTTTATTTTGGGGGTGCAAGCGATTTCATGTACCCCACCCCCCAATCAAACCCCGGGGTAAGTGCAACAAACAGCACCCACCACGTTGTTTGACGTGGTGAGGGGTACACAAAATCTCATGGGGCTTGCGCCCCCACTAAAATAGCATCTGTCACCGAATGCAAAATAATATACCTTTAGCATTTTTGGAGACTCGAACACGCAGCATTTACACTAGTGGATCAAAGTTCTGACGCCTTAACCATACGACTATCGAATCTCTTACGAATATACAGTTAAATTTAAGTATAGCCCTGTATGATGGGATGCGGAAAGTGTACATATCATTATAATTATTATAAGAAATGTATAATTTCCGCAAATAATCATACAGGTCTTGGTAGTGACTTACGTCATCAGTGACAAAGTCACCGAATTATCCTTGTATCAGCCCTCAGTGATAATGTTATGGACGGCGAATTTCTACAGCGAAAGAATACTCTGATTCTCTGAATAAAATCTGCAATTTTATATATTTCTGCAGTTATGTTTTGTTAAAACAACTATATTGTCAACTGTAATACTGTTACGGCCAAACTGTATTCGTAATGCACTGGATTATTCTAGTACATTCCGCCCACTGCAGAACTGCGGTGGATTCATTTAGTAGAGTGTCGTCTGCTGCGATTTATATGTGTACAATATAATATCACGGCTGAGTGTTTTATGTTTGTTTGAGAATATATTTTCTGCAATTGATACTTCCACAACGTTGAGATGTCTGGACTGGAGAGATATTTAAACATTACGATTAGAATGTAGTACAATAATTACTTTATCAACAATGACGGATTCTTATCACTGAATATAACGCGTGGCATGCATAAGCAAATAGAAAAAAGGGGGACAACTACTTGATTGCTCTATCAGTGATGACGGATTTATCTCGCTTTATTATACATACCGGAATGTAATTTTTTTTTGAAATTTTTCGAAAACGCCGATCTTATTAAATTGTTCGCAACAAAACGTATTGAAGAATGGAAAATACCAAAATATTTTCCAGCCGCATATATTGATAGAAAAATTATTTCTTCATTTGTTTTTGTGTTTGTGGATATAACCGACTTAGGGGTTTTAGAATTAATGCCGGTGTTTCCAAGTGTAGTATTCTGACTGTGTAACAACACGTAAATTTTCTAAAGAATTATTTTTCGGGTTTGAATTAATGTGATCAATTACAAGTCCGTCTTCGATGACCCCATGAAAACACTCGTACAGAAACCTATACGCGTAATAATTTTTATTTCCAGCAGTAAACATGATATATCCAGTATTAGTAACATAACCGACTGTTTTTTTCTTTTGACAGTGTCTAATGACACCATCACGAGAAGCCTCATAATTATTAATAATGGTATGTTTAACAAATTCCTTTTGCTCCATCTATATATATAATATTATTTGTCTAAATGATCATCTTGAAATCTAGCCAGATAGTCTTCAGCGGTTTTTAATGGGGATTCATTATTATATTTTTTATCATAATATCGTTTCAGTTCTCTGTATCTTTTACCACCACACGCTATACATAACTGGGTTTCTCCTCTGACTCCAACACCGCATCGTAAATACGGTTTTGGTCCTAGACGCCCTCTACGATAACTTTGCACATGTTGGCCACAAAATTAATTCACGCATGATTTATTACAAGGAGTTGAAAATCCAATCATAAGCCATCGGCATTTATTGTTTGTTTGAATCATTATACATATAATTAAAGTTTAATTAAACATATATTTGTCTTAAATATAATATGGAGGAATTTAAGAGATTATCCACAATTGAACCTTCCACTGCAAGATTCGATCTTGACAAACTACCAAAATCTAAATTTAATTTTCCGATGCAAGATCTGGCTTTGATAAATAGTGATATAACCGATCGTATCCGTGAAGGTAAAAAAGAATTTCGCAATGATGGCGCGGCTCATACTTGGTCGACATTCAGGATTATGAACGACACCAGCGGTGTTGTAGACGCTAGAATAAGCGACGAACGAGGTAAAAATATTATTAACTATCTCGACGCGCAGAGATATATTATTTTAGTAAACTTTATTGTGCAGACAGATGATGATACTTGGATTATCCGTGACAAACGCGAACCTGTACGAATTCAAACTGGAAATAATACTGTTACATTAAATAATAAATCCAAGCCGGGAATATTGACCGGTATCGATAAACCATATTATGAACGGGCGTATCCTGTTACTGCGGTTATATATGCAATATATCCGCTAAATAATAAACCCAGCGTTGGGGATTTCAAACCGATGAAAATTTCAAGAATAAATTGTGTAGCTGAACATGTCATGGAACATTTCTCAAAAGCAATACGCGGAAACGGTTTAACAGATATAAGACGCACAAAAATAAACTAGTGGGCAGAAACAGTTAGAGATACCGGAGCATCTATCAGCGACGTTGCTAAGCTAGACAAGAAATTAAGATTTCCAATAACAGTAAAAACACTAACCGGAGAAATTTTGTACAATCAGAAATATACAAAAAATGGAGCTCCAATAACAATCATCGATCATAATGCACATGCATGGACTGATGCTGTAACAATATTTCAACGAGATAGGACAGTTAGATTTTATAGCGATTATATATTCGATGCTATCAGTGATATCAGTAAGAGCGACCCTGTATCTGCTTGGTTATTTCAGAGTTCAGAATCCGCATATTACGATCAATTTGTAAAACCTAACGGAGATATTTATCGTAGAGAATCTCTCCATGGCGAAATGAAGAATCTTGCACAACGCCTTTGGGATGAATATAATTCTGAAGTTGAACAATTACTAAATAACTGTTTTACAGTTCCATCGGTTGCGGCTCACTTTGCTCAGAAGAAAAATTCATGGTCGCCGACACGATCAGAATTCCTTGAAGATATTCAACGAAGTTGTGTCGAATATGGGCATGGCGGATTATGGAATACCCGATACGATCATCGTAAAGTTATATCGGTTGATATGGTAGCGTGTTATCCTGGAAGTTTTCTCGGATACGGAGATTGTTCTGAATACTTTTAGCGATTCGGACATCCCACACACGAAATGACAAGAGTTGCGATAAATGGACCATTACCTGATTTTGATTTAACTGGATTTGCTTGTGTAAAATCATTTAAGTTCCGTAATAATCTTCATCCGATCGTTTATGCGTGGTTTGGTAGACATTTCTCAGAAAAATATTGGGTTCCAACAGTGCTATTACGATACATGCTTGATGCGGGAATTTTAATATCGTTGATGGTCAGTGAAGCTATTATATCATATCATTCGCAGAAACAAGTTTGGTTACCACAAGAAAAGAAACATTCACCGACAGATCCAAGCGAAGATTGGGATACAATTGATTATGAAAATAAAGTTGCAAAAAATCTCGGTAGGAAAATAATCGGTAAGTTTACTCAAGGTGGTTCGTATGATCATAAAAAACATTGTACAAGATTAATCATGGATGATGCTGAGTTGGATTTTATAATTGCTGATACAACGAGCAAAGGAACATTTATAAGCAGAAGTAATGCTTATTCGTCAGACGGAACCAAACTAGGTGCAATAGTGAGTTATATCGATGGTGAGTCACCGCAATTTACTCATTTAAGATTTTCTATGCTCGCTTACGTTTCTATAAATTTATTATCGATGATAAATAAATTTCCTTGTTACGCTGTCAGAGTTGCTACGGATTCATTTTATATAAACGGCGATTACGTGGATTTGGTAAAACTGCTACTCGGTAGCGGCGAATGGGGATCATGGCGAATAAAACAAGAAAAGAAACTCGACTATTCTGAATCAGCCGACGTTAACATCAAAGAAATATACTGCGGTAATGACAATCCAATACCAGTATCAACGTCGCTGTGTGTATCTGACCCCGTGGCCAGACATAAAACCATTTATCTCAATGGACCTGGAGGATCTGGTAAAACAAAACGTGTGATTGAATTATTTCGGCAGAGTTCGTCGGACATGATTGTGTTGACACCTACACACAGACTAGCCAGAGAAATAAAACAACGAGAAGTAAAATCTCAAACTTATCATGGTTTCTTCAGATGGTGTGGAGATACGTGGACGCCATCGCGGATGGGTGAAAAATATATTCCGAAAATCATCATCTGGGATGCGATTTGTACGGTGTCGTTAGAAACACTAAAAACATTTCTTGATTGGTTACTGACAAAAAATACTGCGATAATTATGTGCGGCGATCATGGCCAACCACCACCTTTCGTTGGGCAGTCTCTGCACGAGTGGTTAAAAACGTTTGTGGATTATTATGAAGAAATAAATGATGATCATAGAGCTATTGATGAACCTCTGAAAGAATTTAAACGATTAATCAGACTACAGCCAGATAAAATACAATGTGAGATAATGCGTGAAATAATTCCGGAAACTCCTGTGAACGATTTTTGGAATTTGCGGACACCAAATGATTTGATAGTTGCGAGTAGAAAAATAGTTCGTGATGAATTGCAAGAGAAATTATTTCTGCGTCACAAGGAAAGATTTTCAACGTTACCTGTACCATTATGTTATCGCCCAGCGGACACTCGACGACAAAATATTGAAGTTGATATTCCAGGACGAGATACTGAAAGTGTCCAGAAACAAAATCTTGTATTGAATGATATTGTTTCAGTTGATGTTGATGTTGTTGAGAGCGCGTTGAGTATGAATAACTCACCGTGGAAATTGGGATATGCCATAACGATTCACTTGTCACAAGGACTAACTATTACTGATACAAATATCTGGATTGTCGATGACAGAATCGAATGGTCAAATTTAGTCTATCTAGCAGTATCTCGAGTCAGGGGAATATTTCAACTGCACAGAGTTATCATAGACTCCACAGAAAATAATAATCAAACTATCAGTGACGCCGAAGTTATTAACGTAATAAGATAAAGAATTATCCAGTTATAAGCAATGTGACGAAAAAAATAATCGTGATTTTGATGTTGATACTAAATTAATTATAACACTTAAACAAGGACAGAATAATCATTGTGCAAGTTGTAACTGTAATATGCTATGGGAATATTCGAGTAATAATCCAAAACAATTTACCGTGGATAGAATTAATAGTGATCTTGGTCATACACGTGATAATGTGATGCTGACCTGTCTTGAATGCAATCGACGCAGGGGTTCCAGTTTACAAAAGTGAACGCGGCGTTAATTGTGTGTCCTCAGGAATTACTTGTAATTGTTCACGTACAAATCCACGTTGAGGAACAGTTGAATCTAGTCTGTAGATTGCAGGTCTACCAGTGGATCTTACCACGCTAGAAATTTTATGTGTAGTCACACTCCAGATAGGATCAGTTGCTCTTTTTTTACCACCTTCAAGTTCACCAGGTTCATATAAATATCTTACGGTTACATTACCTAATACTGGTTGAGAGGAAGATTCATGTTGGCGTGTTGGTATATATTTTTTTGTGATCGCATTAGAAGGTTTCATGGAAGTTGCACGAGTAATTTCATTATTTAACGCAGCTATCACACTTGGTAACCTTGCAACCCATTCTCGAGATCTTGTATCAGTATAAATTATTTCCTTCGCATACTGGTATCCAAATAACCGCTCAGCGAGTGTTCGATTAAATCTTTCAACGATTGCCAGATCACGATGATTTTCGGTGTGTCCTCGTCTGATTTTCACGTTATGTTGCTTCATCAGCGATGATACTGCACCGAGAAATTCTTTGCCAGGATCAACCTGTAGCAATTGTGGCCATCGTAGACCACATTGATAAATTCATTCAAACGCAGATGCAACTTCATTTGCTGTCTTCGTTGACAGTGGTTCTGCTTCTTTATATCTACCTGTAACGTCAACGACAGTTAAAGCGTATTTGTATGTGCGCGATTGACGTCTGCCAATTTTAATGGTATCATGTGGTAAAAACAAAATATCTGCTTGATGAACTCCATTGGGAACGCTGACATCAAAATGTGCATACTGAATTTTTATAGGTGGTGGTAGATAAATTTGCCATATTGCTTGTCGTGCTAACCACGCTGCAGCAACAGCACGTGAGACTTTTGCAGCTTCAGCAAGTTTACTAATTATTGCTCTGCCTTTCCAATATCCTCTCGGGGAATAATAAATGGACTCCATTATAATAGTTATATAATTAATTACCCAGCCCCTAACATAATTTTACCTTTCATACCAGACTTTACAATTAAAGCAGCTAATTTTTCTCGAAGTGATTTATTCGGTACCTTATTTATGGAATGAATTAATTTGATATCGGCGAGATGTCGCTGTTGTAAATCTTTATTTCGATAAGCAATATCATGAACGTAACATGCCTGATCGATTCCATTTAATGGGGTATTCACCAGGCCGAGGTTGATCTTGGTTGTCAAGACGAATATCTAAACGAGTTCCTGGCCCACAATAATTATAAGCCGGTAGATGTTTTTCCCCGGGATATTTCGCCCACGGTAATCCTGGTAGTTTTCCCAACGTCGTAGCAGCATCGCCGCCTGTCTTTATAGTTGAAATAAATTTATATCTTTTTGTGCCATACTTTTTACATTTACCTGTCAGGGCGCGTCTTTTATTTTTTGTTGTTATTGTTGTTAATTCAGTGGTGGAAGTGGCTGCCCTGCATGGAACACAATATAAATTCATATTATTTATCATATGGATATAATTGACTTTTCGGAGACACGAAAACAAGAGCCAGTAAAGCATCATCCAGCGCTACCGAATTCTATCAGAATGATAATAATAGGCCCATCTGGAAGTGGGAAGACGCAATTATTACTTAATCTGATAATGAGATGGCTAAAGTGGGATAAATTATATTTAGTAGCACCATCTGTAGATGCTCAGCGATGCTATGAAGTAATTAAAGATTTTAATGAAAATGCAAAATCGTTAAATGAAGACAGTGACGTTATTGACTTTATAACTGATATTGATGAAGCGCCATCTGTAGATGATCTCAGGGCCACTGGCCCCCATGGAAGTATTAATACTTTAGTAGTATACGATGATGTTATGCTGGACAAACAATCAAATCCAGCTAGGATATTTTCTCGAGGTAGACATAAAAGTACAGACGTGATTTATGTTACACAGCGTTATACACAAATTCCAAAAGTGATCAGAGATAACTGTAATGTTTTAGTTGTGTTTAACGGAGTTGATAATCATACGCTGCAAAATATTTATTATACTTGGTGTTCAGGGGACATGGACATGATTAAGTTCAAACACTTTTTCCAAAAGCACAAGCTACCCCGTTTGGTTTTATAACAATAAATTTACATGATACGAGGTCAAGATATCGTAACGGACTCAATACAATATTTGGATAAAAACCACAGCAGCAGAGAGGGTGGGCTAACAAAAATGACGCGCACGATTACATAAACGAATACGCATAGCATTTACAAACACAGGTGTCACAACCGAGTAACTCCGTAAATAACCCACGTAGAGAGAATCTCAATTCGGTTAGAGATTCTGGTTTAGAGTTATTGACCTTATATTTTTGCTTTATTTAGTATGATTTTCATGTTTAAATCTTTTGGTTCGAACACTAATTTGTAGGGTTCACCCTCTCAGCTGCTCTCCCCGTTTATCGGGAAGCTTTAGTTTTTTTGTCACCGTTACCATTTTATCGTTTTACTTTCAACTGTTTGGTTTCGGATCGCTGGTCGATACGAAACCTTTTACCACTTTTAAATGATCAAAGATATAACCTTTTGTATGGCGCTAACTAGCCTCACAGTGCTGGTGCGCCGTAAAAATTCAACCAACCAACCAGCGAACCAAATACAAAAACTTAACCTTAGTCAATAAATCATTAAATCCAACTAACAGTGATAGTTGTTGCTATAAGGGTGTAGTACTTAGAACGTTATTTTGATGATTCGTGCATGAACAGAACATGAGAAATAAACTTACTTTTGTCATAAGAGAGTATAGTCGTACTGTTCAAAATTCATCAACTTGACCAACGACAGTAATGAATAGCGTTTATGTTACGCTGGCACTATTGTATTGTAATGGTGAGGCACTAATATAGATGCATATAATAACAAAGTCTCGCGATTCTAGCTAGACAAGTGCATTAGAGATACAACAAAATATACAATTTAATCATCATCAATGAAGCGTGAAGTATTGGTCACAACGATGTAATTCTGTGATGAGGAAATTAAGTCCCTCCTTAATTTTAATAATTCTGCCTATAACATTATTTATACATGGTGCAAATATCCTAAGGTAAAAACATAACCTGTTTCAGATGGCTCCAGTGAATATGAGGGGTTCATTGAGGTTATAAATGTATTATCCTTTTTTATCTGCATGGTTGCCAATGCTTGGGGTATTACAATAACTTAAGTCCACTTCATAGATATATGCAAGTGGCACATTATTCTCTTGTCATGTGTTTAATAATCCCCTTCGTTGGGACTTGCCATATGAAATGAAAATGTGTGAAGATCATTATATTTGTAATTAAATTTTCTATTTTGTACATCTGAAATTTTCATCTTGGAATCAATAGGTATCTTTATGACCCTAAATTCAAGCTATCCAGAAAGATTGATTGAGGAACATAGTCTATAACAACTTTATTCTGCACAATCAGCCTCTAACAGCCACAAAGATCTTGACATTTGAAATCCAAAATCAATAAACTGCTTCCATACCTTAAGTCTGGGGACTCCACAGACGTTCGTCAATATATGTGGTCTAGAACAATGCGAAAATCATTTTTCTTCTTTCTGTCAATGACCTTGACTCCATAATTGATAGGTATATTGAATAGAATGCAAACAATCCATAAAAGTTGATCATGGTCTGTGATTTAATTCTTTGAGTTCAGTGACCTTGATCGTTTGACTTCAAAACCAATAGTTGTTTAAAAGAAATGAAAGATACAAAAAGCAAGATAACAACTCAATACTGCTGATGATGGAAAACTGGAGTCATTGTCTGTCAAACAATTTCTTCTTTCGCTCTGTGACCTTGACATTTTGATCCTAAGCTGACAGGTTTCCTCTTTACCCCATGTGCAAGCCTTCCTCTAAGATGCAATATATCCACTTAGTACTTTAGATGATTGAAAAATCGAGTTATTGTCTGTAATCTAATGTACTTCTCTCGGTATGTCACCTTGACAATTTGATGCAAAGCTAAAGGGTTTCTTCTTTACCCCATGTACAACCTCTCAGCAAAGGTTTATAAATGTAGAAGTTTTTATATCTCAAGTACATTATAATGAAAACAATTTTTGTCTGTTATACTAAGCTTGATCATTGAGGAATAGGGCTTAAAATCTACAGGGTTCGTCCTTACCCAAGTGCATGCAAGCAATCCACAATGGAGGAAATACAAGTTATTTCACAGAAATGAAGCTGCACTGACAAACGTTGCAAAAATATGGGGTCTGCAAGGAACTTTTCTGGCCAGGAATAAACCGAAATCGAAATGTTCTTTTTCTTATATATATATATATATATATATATATATATATATATATAGAGAGAGAGAGAGAGAGAGAGAGAGAGAGAGAGAGAGAGAGAGAGAGAGAGAGAGAGAGAGAGAAATACAGGCACGACATTACACACAAACTGTATTCAGAAAGGGTTTATAAATTGCTGGCTTGAGAGATTTTCTACGAATTCCAGAAAAGACCATTTCTAACTTTTAATTGCTTGATGTTGAAACTATCTGTGATATTCTTCAGCAGTACCATATTTCAAATTAGCATACTTGATGTCCTATCGGCATATTAGATGTCAAGTTGACACAGTTTTCAAACGCGGTCTTCTTGTGTAATCCATATATTGATGTGACATTTTGCTTCACATCCATGCTGATAAACAAAATTTTCAAGTTGGATGCATTTGTGACCATGCTGGATAATGTTGAGCCACAATTTCGATATTTAAAGCAATCTAAAAGACGTTGCGATAATAAGATCTTT
Organism: Megalonaias nervosa; assembly: GCA_016617855.1. NCBI lineage: Eukaryota > Metazoa > Mollusca > Bivalvia > Unionida > Unionidae > Megalonaias > Megalonaias nervosa. Next base: position 5,602 of record JAECUM010076150.1, on the reverse strand, counting down.
AATCTGGTCATAAGTTCACCCACATTGTTATTCGGAGAAGCATCGTTTTCATTTATGATCAAGTAGGCATGATGAGAAGTCTTTCAGTGAAAACGCCGTATGGATATAACGTCTGTTCAGGAAGAGAATCAATGACAAGCTGGCTGCCATTCTAAATATCAGATAAGCACGATTGTCACGGTTTGATTTTAGTTTTCATGCAATTTGCAGCATGCAATAAGTGATACAACAGGTTATGTATTTGGAGGAGGAAGAACTTGGCTAATCACCTAGAATACTACTGGTAAGATTTCATCAGCTAAGCCTAGACTCAAACCAATGCCGAAAGAGGTGAGATATCAGTGGTCTGTAAAAGCGAGTGCCTTCTATCACTTGCCCACCCGGACCCCAGTTCCATTTAGGACCAGCTAACCATCACACACAAATTATTTTGATTCAAGACCAAAGTCAGTATATCTTTCCATTTAGGATCAGTAGCAATATCAAGATTTTCAATATGGCTGATATTATGGTGTAAATGAAAGTCAGATTGGCACCATTTTTATTTAGGACCAAATAGAAATCATACGTCCTGTTGTGAAAAACCATGTGAATATGACCTTCCAATCCGACGAACTGGTAATAAAAGATTGTCAAGTGGTCACTATGATGGACGTATCAGTTGTCTGAGCAGCAAAGTTTTCTATAAGACCACTAAACCACGTGACAAATGTATGCGTGCAACGTTTCGAGTGAATCCTCCAGGTCATTCAGGAAAAGTAGTGACTGCAAAATGTGTGCTAATGAATGGACAGATGTTGATCAATGGACAAAAGACAATTTCATAAGTTCTGGTCTATGGCCATTAAAGGTACAAATGTTGGTCTTTATTAAGTAACATAAGTTATCTAAAGGAATGGAAAAAGTATAATAGAAATATAATAAAGCCATGATTAAAGCAGTTTTGACGGTGATTGCATAATGGTTTCAATACAGGCACTTGTCCAATAAAAAGTACTTTTTAACATATTCTTTTATTTTTCTAAAGTGAAAACAGAGGCAGATACAAAAAATAGACAATCATGTCATGACTGAATTGCAAAACTAGGTTTGGTCTAAATGGTGTAGTAATTCTAGTGTTGCATCTATCTTGCACGAATTTTCATGCAAAAATGTCCAAGAAACTGATGAAACACAAACAGGACATCGGACTGCAGTAAGTGCCATTAACCTAATTACAATGTCATTTTATTGTTTTACAAACTACACTTCAGAGGTATTAAAAAGTATGCATCTGTAAATCCACAAATGAAAACCAAAATTTCAAAAGGCACAATATATGTGCTGTGTTGTTTGTTTTTCAAAGAGAGCTTTAAACCTCATAACCTTTCCTGAATGATTTCTGAAATTTGAAATTTTGGAAGAAACAAACTGCAGCATTTAATATAAATCTTCTTTGGGCTCTAAATGGATGCTCTGTTTCAGATGATGAAAGACGAATAAATTTTAAAGTTAAACTCTGATAATTATATATATATATATATATAGCAGTATATATATATATAGTATATATAGTTATATATATATATATATATATATATGGTTATATATATATATATATATAAGTTATTCATACTCTATCATACATGCATCCATGATCTTGACGTTTCTTGTTACTCTCTTGGAGGTTGTACCTAAGAATCGAAAAATAGAGGAATGTTCAACACAAAAATTAAGCTATATGTACGAAACAGAAAACCCCTCAAAACTACAAACGTTTGATATACAGTGATACAAAACATACCAACATTCAGTTCAATATATCAATTGACGAAGAAGATTTAAATACCTTCACAGCATGTCTTGATATTGTTGCTTATGACAATGCTGTTGTCACAAGAAATTTGGTATTTTCGTCGTGAAATCATGGTGAAAGACAAATGTCAGATGGAACTATATGTAGATATACGAACCTTGATTTTCAATTTGATCATATAAATAAAGAAATAAAGAAATCATTTCCGATTTATTAGCTTCTGTACTCAATCATAGCTATTTTTTTCTATGTAAATCTGAGGAGAATTCACAAAACACGAGAGGATGGTGACATACCGTTCAGCAGATATGGGTCTAGACTGTTTGAGGTCAGGTAGACCCAGCCTTGCTGCTTGTAAAACATTCAGCAGGTATGGGTCTAAATATCACAGACCTAGGTATACTGTTATCACACCATGCACTAGAGTCTAAACTGTGTGTGGTCAGGTAGACCCAGACATATCTTTGGTACATCATGCAGCAGATTTGGGTCTTAACATCTCAATCTCATGCATAATGTTACCACAACATAAAGCAGATCTGAGTCGAAACGGTTTTTTAGTCAGGTAGACCAAGACAGGCCGCTGGTATATAATACAACATATATGGGTCTAAACTGTTTGTGGTCAGGTAAACCCAGACTTACTGCTGATACAACATACAGCAAATAAGGGTCTTGACATCACAGACTCAGTTCTCCTGTTATCACATCATACACCAGATATGAGTCTAAACTGTGTGTAGTCAGGTAGACCAAGATATGCCGCTGGTACACCCTACAACAGATATGGGTCTATACTGTTTGTGATCAGGTGAAATTACACGCGAGTCAATGTTATACAATGTTAAGTAACCCCCTATCCCATCCAATTGAGAATAATAAATGACAGTGCCCAGTATTGACGTAAATTGGTAACATTTGAACTGAACATGGATGTAAGAATGTTAAGCTTTTTATAAATTACCTAAGTGATTGAAAGCAAAATATGGATTGTCTGAACACGAAATAATTTGGTCAGACTTGGACAACTATCCTGTTTAATGCGGGCAAAAGCTGATGAACTTTAAATTAACATAAGAATTTACATTTATTCCCAACCTTTCGACTCTTCTGAAGCTTCTCCCTCGGCAGTAAAAGGTTGGACTAATTAGGGAGGTACGATCCCTTTTAAAGGATAAAATGATAGACATGTGCAGCACAAATTTGGTGCAGGACACAACGGCTTATCATCGACTTAGCTTTCAATCAGATGGATCCGCATACAAAGGGTATTTATGTCATTTTTTTAATTATCTTTCAAACAGATGAAATGGTGCAAATGGATGTAGGAATGGATGCACAATTGGACACGTCATAAATGGTTAAATGTCAAAATGCATAATAAATGTTTTCAGACTGTAAAAAATGAATTGATGCAGACCAACCACTGGCAAGGAAGAACTTGTGTTTTCTTCCTAATCGTTATCCATGGCAAGATCAGAGAAATCCAGACCTGAAAAAAACGGTGTATAAATGAATCCCTACAATATAAGACCTAATACTATTACAGAGTTCCCTCATCATACAATCCCTCCATATAGCACTGCCACTCTTATAATCCATGCATGGCAAAGGACCCCATCAGACTGGCTTAATTTTGTCACTTGAACGCTACTTGTTTTATTTGGCTTAGTTTTAAATGATTTCTGTTCCGAGATTGATTAGATACGCTAACTTTGTGTTTCTAATCACCTATACATTTTTGTGATGGAAATCCCTCTGTATAAGGTTCCCTCACATATGGCTACAACAAACTTCATAGTAGAGTGGTGGTACTGCACTTGTACCTCTGATAAGATTGCTACTGTCAACACCAACAAATCAACTGAGATGCTAGCCCTAACCAATGTGAAATATCAGTATCAGCTACCAAAAGATTGGAATCCTGACATTCAATGTGAATACTTCGCATTCTTATCCAAAAATGTATTTTATATATTAAACTCATTCGTTCTGTCTGACGTTTGGTTGAAACGTGTTTCCAGCAATAATCTGCTTAAGCCCATTGTAAAAGGTTACAAGTAGATGGTATCCAATCTGATGCATGAACTTTTTGTCACCTATGTTTGTCAAGATATATAAAATATCAATTGCTCATTCATTTAGACAGCTTTCCTTAATCTTTTCAGCCAAATTAAAATAACTTTCTGTTTTTGTGCTACAAATACTTAGGTAAACTTTCTGAAAGATATAAGTAAATAATTATTTTGTTCCGTGTCCCAAGATATAAATTCATTTACAAATTATAGCATTTCCAGTGTCCCAACACTAACAGATAAAAACAAGTAAAAATAAAATTGGCAAGATCGCCATACTGCACACAACATTGACCAGTTCTTGTTTATTTACTATGTCAGTAAACTGTTATAAACTACTATCATTGTTTTATGTCATCATTTTCTATGTGCATATTATCCGATTTTTCCAACATGAAATACAATAAAGGTAAATGAAAACTCCATTAATTCACGGGATACTATGATTTACGTGGTGACCAGTTCTGAATAGAGTGTTCAGAACAGTACCTGCACAGAGTTGAATTTGCATTGGGCACCAAGTATAAGGCTCATGAACTTGTATCATTTGATCGTGAAATTTACATGTTTACCTTTAACAGGACAATATCCTATTTTTTCATTATTTAAGTGTACATTCTCATTTTGAAGTCAAATCAGGACCCTTTATTCAGAACAATTATCCAAGACCTTACCTGTAATCGTCTCTATCCATCTTTCATGAGCGTAAGAAAGCTGAAAATAAGCTGGGTAGCCATCTTTAGAACAGATTTGGTCGCCGCCGGTTAATGTGCCCAAAAGTTCAAATCTCCCATATTTGTTACGGCAGATCAATAGGCCTCCAGAGTCACCCTGTAATTCAATTTACAACATGTAATGGTAAATCAGTAGCAGTTTAAGAATCCAGTTACCTGAATTTGATCGTTACTGTTTTCTATTATATTTCCTTTTGTTGTAAACGCTAAACATGTAACACTCTGAAATTTACTATTATATGAGGGGTACCAATTTTGATGGCTGTTAGCATCAATATTTCTACCATTTTGAAAATGGAGCCTTGTTATACGAAATTGGAAAGTTTTTATCCATAAGGGTGAAGGTGGGGAATACTGAATTTTCTTTTACATAACGTTACTTCACGTAAATGTACATCAGACCAGATATACGGAATATTTAAACAGCCTAGGTTTCTTAAAAAATTTAGATCCATTACTATGTTTATTATAGTGCTTTTCAATACAAACTGTGTAGACGTTTTCGAAAGTTCTAATTGCGAGTTATTCATACGTAAATTTGAAACAAAATGGAACATTTTGCCATTGGAACATGGGCACAATTTTAATTCGAACACATCCCTAGAACAATCCCTGGTTCGTGTTGCAAATAATTATAAAATTGAACTATAATCTAACAATTATTCACATGTGAGATATATTTAAAAATTTTATGGTATTGTTCTTGGCAGATAAGCCAAAATCTACTCATTTAATGTCATCATAGATATCAGTGACCCTCAGCTTAATCTCAGTTTTAACAGCCACATATTTAGACCTTGCGAAAAATCAGCAAGCCAATTAACCATCTTGACATGTTTCCGTCTGCATGCACTAAACTATTAACCTACATATGCTTTATTAGGTCAAACGTAAACTCCTGCCCTTTATTTGGTGTATGTTAGGAACCAGATTTGGTGAGTCATGTTTTTAAAAGCTCAACCAATTTTCTTCTCTGAAAAAAATAATTTACCAGAAAC
>JAECUM010076148.1:0-17354 GCA_016617855.1 Megalonaias nervosa | reverse complement strand
GAACCCACGACCTCCCGCATCCGAGGCGGACGCTCTAACCACTAGGCCACCGGAGCGGTATGGGTGGTCAGAAGGGCCCAGTCTGATTAATAACCTAGTCACCTTCAGTTAGATGGGTGGTCGGAAGGGCCCAGTCTGATTAATAACGTAGTCACATTCAGCTAGATGGGTGGTCAGGAGGGCCCAGTCTGATGAATAACCTAGTCACCTTCAGTTAGATGGGTGGTCAGAAGGGCCTAGTCTGATTAATAACCTAGTCACCATCAGTTAGATGGGTGGTCAGAAGGGCCCAGTCTAATTAATAACCTCGTCACACCAAGTTTCTGAGGCTATATCAAAGTCATTAAGTTTAACTTATGTCCATAAGGTCAAAGGTCACCACTGTGATTATAGAAACATGGTTCTTTCTTGGACATAGTCTCTGAGGGTGAAAGGCAAGAGTCATTTGAGTAACTTTTCTTTTTTGCTTGAGTCTAACACCATGCTTGCAGCCCTGACATCAGAAATGCAATAAATAAGAATCTCTGACCCCTTGCTTGGCTCCAGTGCATCCTGTAATGAAGGTCTTTCATATTTATTCAAGTCGTGGTAGTCCACTCTCATATGTTACCATGATTTATAAAAGTATATAAACTATTTAACGACCTCTTCTCACAAAACACTTGACAGAATTTAACCAAATTTGGCAGAATTTAAGCATTGTGCAAAGAGGGTCTTTCGTACTATTCAGATAAGGCCAATCCACTATCATATGTGGCCACTAAAAGTATATAAACATTTCATTTCTTCTCAAAAAATTCCTCAACCGAATTTGAGAGAAAGCATCCTGGCTTGAAAGACTTTTCATGTTTATTTTATTGATGCTGATTATCTATCAAATATGGTTACTTGTCTGTTAAAAAAAATAGATTAAACCTTTTAAATCAACATGCTCTCAAAAACTGATCAACAGAATTTGACCAAACTGGACAGAAAGCATGATGACATAAATGGCTTTAAATTTCTTACAAATGATACCAATCTTCTGTCAGATATGGTTACTGTTACTAAAAATAGACAAATCTAACTTGACTTTTAAAAAGCCCCTCAATACAAAAATAAAATTTGCAGATTTGACAGTGAGCATGACAGCCTCTGATGTCCATTAAAATGATATTGATCTGCTATGGCCACCATTACTAAAAGTAGAAAAACCTTTTAAAGACTTCCTCAAAGCTACTCAAACTTGACAAAAAGCATCCTGGAATCCTTTAATGAAATCTGAAAAATAGAAAAATTAAATGAGCAGTAAGCATGAAAGCCTCTGACGTCCATTAAAATGATATTGATCTGCCATCAAATATGGCCACCATTACTAAAAGTAGAAAAACCCTTTAAAGACTTCCTCAAAGCCGCTTCACAGAATTTGATCAAATGTGACAGAAAGCATCCTGGAATGAATTTTTTGTTAATCTGAACTGCCATCAGATACAACCATCACTATGAAAAATAGAAAAGATCTTTACATAATTTTGGTAAAGTCAAGGAAGTAACCTATGATAAGGACTTTTTAGAACAATGGGTATGGGTTTATTCAGAGTTCTTCCCCTTTTTGAAGAAAATTTAAAACATAAGTAAACATTAATCTTAGAAGACAGAAAGCATCCTGGAATGAATTTTGTGTAAATTTGTTAACATGAATCTGAACTGCCATCAGATGCAACCATCATAATAAAAAATAGAAAAGACTTTTACATAATTTTGTAAAGTTAAGGAAGTAACCTATGATAAAGACTGTTTAGAACAGTGGATGTGTGTTTATGCAGAGTTCTTCCCCTTTTTAAAGAAACTTTCAGACATATAAAAACATTAACCTTCAAACACATGGTGCACACATATCAGAAGAACATGTTATAAAATGTAAGAAAATAGTGATAATTGTTGATAATATAATTATATTTATAAAACTAATTCGTTAAATACCACAGAAATTGTTATAATCATTTGATCAGTGAAGTATGTATTGATGGTTCATTTGGCTGCTGAGAGACCCTTGACATTAAATTGTAGGGCTGGTCCAATGGTTTGAAAGTCAGAGGACATTGGCACATGAAGGGCTGCTCTTGGTAGTGACACATAACCGGGATTCAATACTGAATTAAGTTTGCAAGTTGCATCCTTTGCTCCTCCAGCCTTGGCTGAGTACTGACTGGGAGTGCAACGTGAAAGTGGATCTATTTATTGATTAAAAAGCTGTATGGAAGTTTACTAATAATGCACTGCAACCTGAAACATGAGCAGCTAAAAGTGTCTCAGATGCACATCAATGAATGCATCTAAGTATGCAAATTTCTATACATATTTATGTGTATATATTTAATTTACTAATAATGTAATTTAACCTGAAACTAGAACAACTGATGCACACCAGTAAATGTATCTAAGTATAACAATTTCTTCAGGTATTTTGTTATGTGAAAGAAAAAGATTTGCTTTAATTTGTAATTATTGCTTACAACTTTGACACATTTAAAATTTTTGAACATTTTGAAGAAACTTTGATATGCTTTGTTAAATAGTGTTTGACATTTGATTGCATGGCCATATTAATTGGCCTGAAACATTATATATATATATATATATATATATATATATATATATATATATATATATATATTAATTAACTTTTGTTTATGTATTCTCACATGCATTTTGCATTGATTTTAGGAATTTCACATATTCACTACCATTACACTTATTATTTTAAATGTAACTTTTGTATTTTTGGCTCTAAACATAAATACAAGTAAACCCCAAAAATATGTTTTCCTTCTCACACAGTTCCTAATTTAATACTTAGAACAAATGTTTCAAACTCCTTTGCCTTGTCCACGGTGTTTTGAAAAATGTGTAAGCAAATATTTGCCTAATTATATTGTTCAGCATAACATGATTGCAGCTCATTAATCGGGCTTTACACTTGGTGACTCTACGACAAATCAGCTATAATATTTTTAATAAGATTTGTGAAGCTTTAGACCATGCAAGGGAAGGTAGAACTTCTTTTTTTGATATAAGTAAAACGTTTGATCATGTTTGGCATTCACTTAAGAAGATTGACATTTGAGGTCATCTTATTGTTGCGGTTAGAACATTACTTGTCATTAAGAAAACAAAGAGTTGTCCTGAATTCTTGACTCTTAGATTTTCAGTCTATAAATTCATGAGTCTCTCAAGGATTGATCCTTGAACCATTACTATTTTTAGTATTTATAAATGATATATAAAGCTGTGAACGGGTACCTGGGTATCTGCCCAGTGATTATTACCTGGATAATAAAATGAGCCATAAGGTACCTGTTTACTGTATACAAGTTTTCTGCCAGTGCTTGTTAAAGCAGCACATACATTGTTTCAAGTTGACAATCAGTTTTGACTGAACCTCGAATATGTGTACTATTTCAGTGCAAAGCAGAGGTGTGACTCTTCCAGTAAATAATTGACCTTAATCCCAGAGCTTGTTTTCCCATCTGGCAACCCATTGATTGTGCCACAAGTGTGGTTCAATGGCAAGTAACAGGGGCTGGTTATTTAATATTGCCGCACAACTGACATGTTCAGTTGTGACCTTTAATAGATTTCACAAATTGTATGATGAAAGCTCAGTCTCTAATTAAGCATCGCACATGATAATAAGGCCAAGGAATGGGAGTCGTACATTTAAAAAAACAGTATTCTTACACCAACCTGTTTGTTTTTACCCCCTCACCAATTTTAAAAACAGAAGGCATCAAAGATATAAAAAAATGCACAAAACAGTCATTTCATTCATTGATTTATAAGTTCTAACCTCATTGTTGCCAGGGGTCCAAACACTGTCAACTTGTTGGCATTTGAAATCAAAACTGAGTTTCTTTAACCATACAGCCACCATATTTGCTTGGGCCAGTCTGTGTTTTCAAGCAACAGATTGATGTAGTTCATCGTCTTTGAAAATCTCAATAATTCCATAAATTTTGGATTGAGACTTCCTCCTATTTATTTGTTCAACTATTTAGAAATATTAAAACTAGACATTGCAAAATACTAATACTGGATGCAGATGATACAGTTCTTACTTAAATAGACTATTCTAGAAACAAGAAATAGACAACAAGCAGATACTTTGCTTTTTTAAATTGAGAACTTCCATTTGCATTGAAATGCCAATAAATCAACAATGTTAGGGACATTTTGTGACAATCGGGTTAGAAATTATAAAACAATGAATGAAATGACTAAGTTTTTTGCATTTTTTATATCTTTGATTCATTTCTTGTTTTAAATCTGTAGGGGAGGTTACAAAGAAATGTGAGGGTATGCAAATACTTTTTTAACTTTATCATACAATGAGGATGAGTTCTGAGACTTTGTAGAAGATGACATTAGGTAGTGATCTATATTTTGGATGTTTTGAATTTTAAAAAAATGATGACTTAACTTCAGGTTTGTACAGATTTAATCCAATTTCCCTTTAATAAAGTACCCAGGTAACCGATCCTTAGGATTGATCGATATCTGGTGGAAGTTTTAAAAATTTTGACAGCTTTAATGACTTAACCATCATCACCGACATTATTCACAGATGATACCACACTGTATATAATTGTTGAAATCCAAATGAGGCTGGCCAAATTCTAAATTCAGAAAGTAAAAATTATACGACTGGTCCCGTCTTTGGTTAATGACCTTAACCCAGACAAAATAGATTCTGTCAGTGTTCATAACATTTCATTCATTTTCATTCATTTCTCCCATAGCCTGGATGGTTGTAGGGCCATAGGGCCACCAGTGATGACTTTGTGACAACCTCTCTCCATTTTGCCCTGTTCTCCACAGCTTTTTGGGACTTTGAAAAGTTCATGCCTGTCCACTCTTTGATGCAATCTTCCCATCTCTTCTTCTGTCTGCCTCGTTTTCTCGTTCCTCTCACTGTGCCCTGTAAGATTGTATTTTAAACGCCAGGCAAGAGTAAGGTGTGACCATACGGTTTTAGTTAGCATTTCTTTACAGTAGTGATCAGATCTTCATATGGTCCAGTTGCACTTTGGATTCTAATGTGTACCTCCTCGTTAGGGACGTGGTCTAAGTATGAGATTTTCAGGATCCTTAGACAACATCTCATTTCTAATGCATGGATTCTTCTCTCTAGTTCTGATGTCAGGGTCCTTGTCTTACAAGCATATGTTAATATGGACATGACAAGGGAGTGAATAAGCTTAATCTTGGTCCCAAGCATGATGTTACAGTCCTTCCAGATTGGCTTCAGCCTAGCCAGTGCAGCTGTTGTCTGTGCAATCCTGGACAGAACCTCAGGTTTTGAACCTGCATCAGATGTGATAGCACCTAGGTACTTGAAGCTTGTCACTGTGCATAGCTTTTGTCTATTCACTCTTTCCTTTTTGATGCCACTCTGGTTGTTTGTCATTATCTTGGTCTTTTCAGCACTGATCTCCATCCCATACCTTAGTTATGCTTGATTGAGATGGTTCACTAATGTTTCCAGTTCTTGTTCATCTCCTGCTAAGCCATCGATATCATCAGCAAAGTGCAGGTTGGTGATTCTTCTGCCCCCAACACTGACACTGCCCTCGTGGTCTTCCAAGGACATGATCCTTCCCAGGTAGATGTTAAACAGAGTGGGTGAGAGGAGGCACCCCTGTATGACTCTTACTGTGGTTCTGAACCAATCTCCTATATTGCCATTGACAAAAACTGCACCAGTCACCTTGTCATACAGCTTTTCCATGGTGCTGATTAGTTTTGCATTTATGTTGTATATCCACATGGTGGCCTACAAGGCTGTCTGCCACTAGTGTATCCTTCTTGGGTGTCTTGTCAATGAGATTTTGAAGTTGGTCATAGAATGTATCCACTTCCTCATCATCATAGTTAGATGTTGAGACATAAACCTCAATGATGGCGATGTTGAAGGGAGATGCCCTCAAGTGGATGGTAATCATCGTTTTAGACACATGTCAGCAACCCATGACTGCACTCACAATGTCCTTATGTACCATGAATCTGACTCTATGCTGATGCTTGCCCTCATGTCCACTGAAGTAAATACCGTGTCCTTGATGTGTTAATCTGTCTTCGAAATTCTTCCAGCATATCTCACAGAATCCAGGGATGTGCCATTGGTATCTTCCCATCTCATCGGTTAGCTCCTTTAGTTTTCCTGTTGGTCTTAAATGTCCTGGCATTCTGTGTTCCAATAGTCATGTTATCTCTTGCCTGTACTTTGATGGAAGTTGCACCAGTAACATACTTATCACCTCCATCCTGGTGACCAGCAGATGGCATGGTTATTAGTAACATAGCCTGTGACCAATCTGGTATAGGAAATCTATTGTCATTTAGTCATTTATGGCAAATCATGGGCAGCTGCAACCCTCTCTAGGCTGTAGACAACAGCTATTATCCATGTTACATTTTGGTCTTGAACATGTGGCCATTGAGTTCATCTTGGAACCCCTCCTCCTTGGCTGTTGACTTCAACTTGGATGTCTTCTGCCCTGTGATGTCATGTTACCACTACCCAATTCCTCTGATACCTAGGATGACACATGAAGACGGGATTGTCTTAAATCTTGCAAGTTTCATCTTTCTCAAATGCTCATAATATGAAACAAAATTCAAATAACCATCCTAAACTGCAGATGTCCAGTAAAGATATTCAAGAAGTATTCCAACTTAAGCACTTAGGTATTATATTGTCTTGGGATTTTGCATGGCAAGGTCATGTCAAGCAGGCTTGGGAGAAAGTTATTATTTTAACAATTTTGAAATATAGATTGGATTACTTATCCTTGGAAAGATTGTTTAAATCTTTTATATTTCCCATATTTGACTATGCCAATTGTATCTGGGATAATTGTTCTCTGCAAGGAAAAGAATCACTGGAAAAAAATAAATTTGGAGGCCTTGAGAATAATGGCAGGTGCTACCAAGAGTTTGGCTTGGGCATTATTATAGGAGGAAACAGAGTATGATAGCATGAATCATCAATGCTAGAAGAACAAATTTATTAATTCTGCTGTTTATAATGTAACATGGTTTTGCTACAAATTACTTAGAAGATATAATTCAGCCTCATGTTATTAACAATGATACCTACACCACTCGATCTCCAATGCTATTTGACCTTTGTGCACATGTGGACAAGCAGAAACAGCTGAACACTTTCTGTTAGAATGTCAAAATTAAACAACTCTGACATAATGTGTTCTCTTCACATTACCTACTATTCTTACAATTAAGACATTATTATCAGCTATCCAAAGAAATCTTGATAAAATTAATATGCAAATATTCATTGTTGTTCAAAAATTCATAAAATTCTAAAAATGATTTTAAGGTAACACACAGGTCACACCCACACAAGTGTATTCCATCTTTTTATCATTAAAAGATCTTTGAAACAATTATAGATACTAGACATGACCAAGTATACTTTTATACTTATATTTGATTTATGTACTTTGAATCGGTAGACAATTATTGATTGTTACAATTTTTATGTAATAAGGGAGACAGTTTTCAATAGGCTTGAAGCTTTCTGCTGAATCCCCATATAGATTGTATTGTTACAAATCATACATAAACTTGTTTTCTTGAATAAATACTGTTCAAACAAACTTTAATACTAAGAGCATATAAACCTTTGACCTGAAAGAAATCCTGAGAAATCAAGTAGTAAAACCATGACGATCAGATGATGAGAATTGAACCCATAATAATCTGGTCAGAAACTCCATGTTGTAACCACTGAACCAATGCAGCTCCCTTGGGGAGAAATCTCTTCTTTTCAAGTTATGACGCCAGGGGCAGAGACCTTGAGGAGTAAGGATAGAGCCATAAACCATGATTGCATTGATCAACTCCCCTCATGATGAGAGGTAGGTGTATATACTTTAAGAGTTGGATTATAAATAGTTTCTAAGTTTTAAATCATGGCCTATTTCCAGAGGACAATGCCAGTTGTATAATAACTTTTCATTTTTGTTCTGAGTAAGCATTCCTGCATATGTTGTGGGTGAAGATAAATAATACCAACATTTAATAGTGTAGCAGATATGTGTGATCCAAGTTTTTCTTTCCTATCCACAGTTTTAATGTTTGAATTTGCATGCATAATCTGTCATATGTCCACTACCTGGTCTCGTGATATCTGGGCTACTCAAGGCCTTGTGTTGATACATTTTCTATACTTTGATATGTCAACTACTCAAGTTTGTGATATCAGGCCAAGTCAGGCCTTGTGTTTATACATTTACTGTAATGGCATATGTCAACTACCCAGGCTAATGATATCATGCCCACTTAGGCCTTGTGTTGACACATTTTTGATGGAGTGCTTTTTGATGGATCAAGCCCATTAAGATACTGCCACATGTAGCTAGAATGTTTGTTTTCTTTAATACAAGTTTGATAGTAACTTTCGTTTCATTTATTAAAACATTTACTTTATTTCACCATTTTCTGTACCTTTTCCAGTCTTTTTTTATATGAAATTTATCCCTTTTATGTCTAGATTCATTCATTTCAGCTGCTATACATTTAGGTTGATATTGATGTTTGATGCATTTTATATTTGTTGGTGCATGTTTGTTTAGAACATTGTTACAAAGTCCACACCACATGTCAAGAGCAGTATTAATGTCAAAAATATCTTCAATTTCATGGAAGAAATATTTGAGTCAAGTGAAAAAGGAATTACATTTTATCAAAATGTTTCACATCTGTACTTTATTTCTGTGTTATGACCAACAGAGAAATTTGGAGGGTGTCTGGCTATAAACACTGGATAGGTGTCACTTACAGCATGAATAGGCACTTTCATTTCACTACTATTTTCAGGTCTGTTAGTATAGTTATCATCAATAGCTGTTAATGTTTTATATTTAGTTCTCGTTGTTGGTTTATCAATCCTTTGAAATAAATTATTTGTCTGGAAGAAATATAGCCATTTTTGAGGAAGATTTTTCAATAGATCAACATTAAAATCATTCAGAATGACGGTCTCATAATCTTCATTTAGGTTCAGTTTCTAGTTTATCAACCCATTCAGAGTTTGAACTTGTGGATCTATATGCAAAACATCCTTAAAACTTTCTTATTGAAGCCAAATGTTGTATAGATAACAGAGGTAGTTGTATTTACATCAGTTGATAAGATATTGTCTCTTAAAGAATTCAGATCATTACTCAAAGAAAATGTGCAATAAGTCAAAGTATTGTAGCTATTAACCCTAACACAACAAGAATTACATAACCTGTTAGATACTTGAGGTCCTTCAAGGGAGAGAGAGTTATTAAGCATTGAATTGCTACATTTCTATTCATCGTGTGCTTCAGGACTCATGGTGTTTATGATATAGTAAAATGGGAGCCAGTCTAGAAATGGGTGAAAATAAATATAGTATATATGGGTTTGGCTGCCCAGGACTGGTTGATAATGAAATTAAAATTTTAAGAAAAATAATCTTTTGAGAGCTTATCTTAGTTGTAACTGAAAAAACTCCCCAGAGACAATGTTTATTGATAGAATGTCAGTCCCTTTTATAGACTACTCATTAATGAAATCAGCATCAGACTCTATGGTGCGGTATTGAAAGCACATATTTCAGACACATATGATGCAGCTCATATGGTTTTCTTTACTCAGAAGTTTGATGTGTTCCCTCTGAAAGGAGACTGATATAGTCTCTAAGAGTCACTGTAATTTCATTGGGTTTTTTTCAGTGTTTTTGCTACAGCATTTGTAGAGTAATTTATTGACATTTCACAGCTTTTACTTGTCAAGAAGTTGAAATATGTACACAGATCAGATAATGTCTGAAACGTGTACAGAATTATTATATTCAGAAGTATACAACAGTTCTAATCCAGCTTGGTGCTGATAATGTGTTGTGTAGGCCTTGCACTTTATTGCCTTGGTATGTGCATGACTTAATTTATGACCTAGTTCTTTAAAAACTTAGCTTTCTATACAGATGCCTCAGTGTTGTATGCCCCTGCTCTGCACAGTACAGACAATATTCAGACTCACACCTAAACCCTTTTTATAAATTTTATGTATTGGTTCATATTCTTAAGGAGCAAGGACAAGTGTTGGACAAGTGACTATGCAAGGCCTCAAGGACAAGTGTTGGACAAGTGACTATGCAAGGCCTCAAGGACAAGTGTTGGACAAGTGACTATGCAAGGCCTCAAGGACAAGTGTTGGACAAGTGACTATGCAAGGCCTCAAAGACAAGTGTTGGACAAGTGACTATGCAAGGCCTCAAGGAAGATTATTTTCATTTAACTAATTGAGTTACCTTCTTTAAATAAAGACATTATTATTATTATTATTATTATTATTATTATTATTATTACTACAACTATTCAGGCTTCTGATATCATGCCCACTCAGACCATGTGATTATACATTTACATGTACTATCCAGTCATATGTCAAGTACTTGGTCTTGTGATATTAGGTCGACTCAGGCCTTGTGTTTATACATTTACCATATTTCAAATGACTGTGAAGTATGTTACAATCCCTTGTGTTGATTCTGAGAAAGATGTAATATGTACGAAATGTAACAATATAGCAATAATTAGATCCGATAATCTTTGATTGTATGTTGAGTACTGGATAAAACATTGTTGCTATCTTCTTTTTCCCCTGTAATCCCTTGATTCAGTAGATTGAATACTTTTTCTTGCACTCCCTTAATTCAGTAGATTAAATACTTTTTCCTTCAATACCTTAATTCAGTAGATTACATACTTTTTTCTGCACTACCTTTGTTCAGCAGATTGCATACTATCCCCCAGGACTCCTAAATTCAGTAGAAGCATACTTTTTTCCACCAACTCCTTAATTCAGTAGATAGCATACTCTTTCCATCAACTCCATTAATTCAGTAGATAGCATACTTTTCCCGTACATTTTCCAAACTCAGTAGAAAGCATACTTTTCTACTTTAGAGTGAAGTGATCATGATGATTACAATTACTATTATCATTTTTTGTTTTGTTGTTGATCATCTTCATGATACTGCTGGTGTGTTGCTGCTATTTGTGCTATTAAACCCAAGACTACAAAATATGTTTTCAGATGTTCGAGATATACAGCTGTTGTTGATGAAAGCCTATGAAAGTGTCCAGATCATTTCAGTTAGCCCAGTATTTGACAACTTGAAAGACCTTGAAGACTTCTACACAGACATAGTCATAGAAGAAGAAAGAGACGAGTCTATGCAAAGGAGGAAGGATGAGCAACAGGTTGATAAGGAGAAAGTTACAAGTTTTAGACAGGTTTTTGAAAATGGTGGCAAGAAAGCAACACGTATTATTCTTAAAGCTTCTGCTGGTCAAGGAAAATCTACTTTTTGTCGGAAACTTGTACATGCTTGGTGCTCTGTTCAAAGGAACAAGTTAAATAGAATTTCTGACAAGTCTAAAACATGTGGTCTGAAGGATGAAGATGAGATTCTCAGGTTTGATGTTTTATTGTATATCTGTCTGAGAGATATTTCTGATGAGAAAACCTTGATGGATGTGGTATACACACAATTTCCACTTCATGAATCACAAGATCTTTCTCACAAGTCTGATATTGAAGCATTAATTGGGCAAGCAGAGGAGAACAAGGTTTTACTTATTATGGATGGCCTGGATGAAATGGACAATTCATCATCTTTCATTGAAAAAATAATGCAAAGGAGGCTGTATCCACACCTTACTGTTCTTGCCACAACTCGACCTTGGAAGATTGGCCAGTTGAGTCTAATCAGATCAGCTCATATTGACTTGTTGCTGGATCTCCAGGGGTTCAGCTTTGACAACAGTATGTTGTTTGCCAAGAGAATATTTGAAAAATACTACAAGAATGAATCTGCCATAACACAGTTTCAACGTGACATCGTGAAAAATTCTGTGATTAAAAGTCTCATCCATGTACCACTTCTTCTGCTGTTCATTGTTCATGTTTGGTATGATAAGAAATCCTTCACACAAACAATTCATGAACTGTACTTGGAAATTTTAAATGTAATGGTCAGTAGGTACATGGAAGGTAAAGAGAGGAGAGAGCCAAATAAGGGAAGGCAAGATAAGGAGAAAAAATATCCCTTGCTAAAAAATATCTTGCCATTAGAAAGCACAACTTTCATGGTAACTCCTAAGCTAAGAAATCTCTCCCTTGTTCATCACTTTGGTGAAGACTTCTTGCTTGCTCTGTGTGAAGTGGCAAATCATTTTCTTATTGCAGATACAAAAGAAACTTCCCTAGTTTTTGAAGAAAAAGCTCTTGTGGAATTACTAGGAAAAAATGGGCTCTCAAACTTGCAGACAGCCCTAGACTTGGGTATTCTCTCAACTTCAGAATCACTGGGAACATTAAGGAAGAAAATAAATCTGAGTTTTCTTCACAAAACAGTACAAGAGTTTCTTGCATCCATTAATATATGTTGTAGAGAGGACAGATATAACATCTTTATCGATTCATTGAGTACACTTTATGATGTATTTCAAAATGAGAACATCATAAAGTTCCTAGCAGGAATTTCCCATAGGCATTGTCTGAAGATATTTGACAAGATATATGAAGTGTGTGATAAAGATGAAACAATGATCCAAAATGAACGTAGAATATTTGTACTAAGTAGACTTTACATAAATTGTCTACTGGAAGCCTGTGGAGAGCCTGTTAATCTGAAATTATATTGTATGTATGTAGACAATGAATTGGGCTGGAATGTATTACAGCCTGTTTTGTCAAGCACATCAAATGTCAGAACAAACCTCAAATGGCTGACTCTGTCTTCATATTTCTTAGATGATGCTGAATTGGATTTGTCAGAGTCAAACTGTCTAGAATATTTCAGTCTTAAAGAGGTGACCATAAATGGTAAATTGTTGTTGTCAAAGTGTACTCCGCTCAAGTGTCTGAAACTGTACAAGTGTAGCATAGATGATGCTACATTGGATTTATCAGAGTCTAACTGTCTAGAAAATCTGGAAATGGTTTATTGTAGCATAGATGTTGCTAAATTGCATTTACCAGAGTCAAACTGTTTAGAAAATATCTGTCTTGTAGATGTGACCATGAAGGGTATAAAATTGCCATCAAAGTATACTGAGCTCAGGCGTCTGAAACTGCGCAAGTATACCATAGACAATTCTACATTGGATTTGTCAGAATCAAACTGGCTAGAATATCTCAGTATTAAAACAATGACCATGAAGGGCATACTATTGCTATCAAAAAGTACTCAGCTCAAGTGTTTCAAGATGGATGATTGCATGTTTCATCATGCTAAATTGGATTTGTCAGAGTCAAATTGTCTAGAATATCTCAGTCTTGAACATGTGACCATGAGTGGTAAACTGTTTCTATCAAAGAGTAATCAGCTCAGATGTTTGAATCTGTATAAATGTAGCTTAGATGTTGTTATATTGGATATTTCAGAGTCAAATGGTCTAGAACATCTCAGTCTTAAAAATGTGTCCATGAAGGGTAAACTGTTGCTATCAAAGTATACTCAGCTTAAGTTTCTGAAACTGCGGAAGTGTAGCTTAGGTGATGCTACATTGGATTTATCAGAGTCTAACTGTCTGCAATATCTCAGTATTAAAGATGTAACCACAAAAGGTAATATATTGCTGTCAAAGTGTACTCAGTCAACTTGTCTGAAATTACGGAAGTGTCACTTAGATGATGTTACATTGGATTTGTCAGAGTCACTCAGTCTAGAATATCTCAGTCTGAAAAACGTGACCATGAAGGGCAAACTATTGATATCAAAATGTACACAGCTCAAGCATCTGACACTGCATGATTGTACCTTAGATGATGCTACATTGGATTTGTCAGATTCAAACTGTCTGGAATGTCTCTGTCTTCAATATGTGACAATGAATGGTAAATTGTTGCTATCACAGTGTACTCAGCTCAAGAGTATGAAACTGCAGCAGTGTCACTTAGATTATGTTACATTAGATTTATCAGAGTCACACTGTCTAGAACATCTCATTCTTGAATGTCTGACCATTAATGATAAACTATTGCCATCAAAGTATAATCAACTGAAGCATTTGAAACTCTGGAAGTGTTGCTTAGATGATACTACATTGGATTTGTCAGATTCAAACTGTCTGGAATGTCTCTGTCTTCAATATGTGACAATGAATGGTAAATTGTTGCTATCACAGTGTACTCAGCTCAAGAGTATGAAACTGCAGCAGTGTCACTTAGATGATGTTACATTAGATTTATCAGAGTCACACTGTCTAGAACATCTCATTCTTGAATGTCTGACCATTAATGGTAAACTATTGCCATCAAAGTATAATCAACTGAAGCATTTGAAACTCTGGAAGTGTTGCTTAGATGATACTACATTGGATTTTTCAGAGTCACACCGTCTGGAACATCTCAGTCTTGTAGAGGTGACCATTAAGGGTAAAATATTGCTGTTAAAGTGTACTCAGCTCAGCAGTCTGGAACTGGATGATTGTACCTTCAGTGATGGTATACTGGACTTGTCGGAGTCAAACCGGCTGGAAAGGTTTTTATGTAACAAAATTACCTTTACATCTAGGAATAGACTATCAGATTGTACTCTGCCAAAACAGCTGATGCTGGTACAATGTAGCCTGGGTGAGTTGACTCTAGATTTGTTAGTGTCAACATCTCCAGTGAAACAAATCCTCTGTGATGACTCCCAGCGTAAACAGCTGCAGAATGTATCAATGAAGAATGCATATCTGGGTGATGCATCACTCAGCTTTGACAATGTGGATGACCTTAATGCACTTAGCCTTGATAATGTATCCATGAGCAAAGAGTGCAAGGCATTGTTATGTAACAGCCTATCCCAGTGTAAACAGCTACGCAGATTATCAATAAAGAATATGGATCTGGGTGATGCACTACTCAGCCTTGACAGTGAGAATCATCTTAATAAACTCACCCTTGATAATGTATCCATGAACAAAGAGTGCAAGGCATTGTTATGTAACAGCCTATCCCAGTGTAAACAGCTACGCAGATTATCAATAAAGAATATGGATCTGGGTGATGCACCACTCAGCCTTGACAGTGAGAATCACCTTCATGAACTCGACCTTGATACTGTAACCATGAGCAAAGAGTGCAAGGAGGTGTTTTTTAGCAGCCTATCCCAGTGTAAACAAGTACACAGATTATCAATAAAGAAGGTGGATCTGTGTGATACACTATTCAGCCTTGACAGTTTGGATTTTCTTGATGAACTTAACCTTGATAGTTTAGAAGTGGACGAGATCAGTAAATTGATATGTAAATGTTTGTCCAGCTGTACAAAACTATCTACAGTATCACTGAAGAATCTGGATATGAGTGATGGACTTCTCAACTTGGATGATGCAGAGCAACTGGATAATCTCACCATTGATAATGTGACCATGTGTAAAAATGGATATAGGATGTTGTGTAACAGCCTGTCTAGATGTACACAACTTCAACATTTACAGCTGATGAATCTAGATCTTGGTGATGCACAGTTTAACTTGAAAAAGACAAAGAAAAAACTGCATCATCTCACAATAGATAGTGTAACTATGTGTGAGAATGGATATGTAAGACTGTTTAAGAGCATGTCTGGGTGCACAGAACTTAAACACTTAGAACTGAAGAATCTGGATCTTGCAGATGCACAACTCAACTTGGACAAAACAGAGATGCTATATGGTCTCACCATTGATAATGTGACCATGTGTAAAAATGGATATGTGATGCTGTGTAACAGCATGTCTACATGTAAACAACTTAAACACCTAAAACTGATACATCTGGATCTGGGTGATGCAAAACCCAACTTTGACAACCTGAATGAACTTGAACTGGTTAATATAACCATCTCCTTAGCATGTGTAGATTACATCAAGTCATCAGTGCAACATCAGAAGTCTTGCAATCACAACATGTCTGTATACACAGGAGAACTTATCATAAACAACGATGCTAATTGTTGTAAGAAATGTGTAGTGAACTACACAAACAAGAGAGTTCTTGATTATAATGATTATTATTATTGTCATCATTTTCTTTATGGTGTATGTTATTCTTCTTATCCTTATGGGTGTGATGACTCTGATGAAGCTGATATTTTTGTTTAAAAATCACAGTCTACATGGGATGCATCTAAATTTGTTCGATAACTGTATCCAAGCCCGAACAAGTAATGATTGTATATTCATATTGCCATATCTCATTTAATGTTGCACTGGTTGTATTGTTGAAGGAAAGACAAATACAAAGTAGTTCTTGATGCTACCTAACTGTTTTAAAATAGATATGTTTGCTTTATGTGTATTTCATCAAATGGACTCAACTAAGATCATCATATTTACACTACTCCTCATTGATAAATGAATGGAGGAAAGAGTGGATTATTAAATGGGTATTATAATGGCTAAACAGATATTGTAATGTAACAATGTAAATAGTCTTAGCTTTTTTGAATGAGTAAATTAGATAATAGATAAATGATAAATTTCTCTAATGAGTAAATTAGATAATAGATAAATGATAAATTTCTCTAATGAGTAAATTAGATAATAGATAAATGATAAATGATAATTTACTCTAATGAGTAAATTAGATAATAGATAAATGATAAATTTCAGCCATTTTTGGATTTTAAATATCTTGTATTGTGTTAAAAATTGTAAAATTGTTATTATATTTCCATCATTTGTATGATACTGAAAATGGATGTGGTGAAATCTAGTACTTTGTCACTGAGATATCTACTAATGACTATTTTGACATGACTTTTTCACTTATATATATAGTATATATAAGTTATTGTTGCTATATATATATATATATATATATATATATATATATATATATATATATATATATAGCACTGCTAATAAATGTTCTATATTCACTTAGCTGATCTGACTTTTTAGAGAAGATAGGTGATCTAGGCCCTGATTGGCTGAATTCATGGAGCAGATAATAGGTGATCTTGGCTTTGATTGGCTGTATTAATAGAGCAGATAGTATGTGATCTTGGCTTTGATTGGGTGAATTGGTATAGCAGATAATGGGTGACCTAGGTGCTGGTTGGTT
Source organism: Megalonaias nervosa (assembly GCA_016617855.1). Classification (NCBI taxonomy): domain Eukaryota; kingdom Metazoa; phylum Mollusca; class Bivalvia; order Unionida; family Unionidae; genus Megalonaias; species Megalonaias nervosa. The sequence goes on along the minus strand of JAECUM010076148.1, from coordinate 215 downwards.
GATTTCATAGAGCAGATAATAGGCTTTGATTGGTATACCGTTTCCAATTGCTACAAGCTTTCATTATGAACAAGGTTTTGATACAAAGCTTTATATAAAGAGCTCATGAATTCAATATCCAGAATAACAAATGCATATGCAGATAATGATGAAACTTTGAATGAGTTCATCTGGGTTTTGGCTGGCTGACAATGTGAATACAGTAGAAGCTTTAA
>JAECUM010076142.1:0-11000 GCA_016617855.1 Megalonaias nervosa | reverse complement strand
TAAAAGGTAATAATAATAATAATAATAATAATAATAATAATAATAATAATAATAATAATAATATTAATAATAATAATATGTTACGTATATGTAATTAAATTGCTTGTATGTTAGTTTTAAATTCTTTTTATTTTATTTTTGTTTCATTATATTTTATTGTAATGATTATTTTCACGGGATTTGATATTTTTGAAATAAAATTTCAGCCTTCTGTTGACTTGATTAGAACGCAAAAGTATGAATTAAGCATTATTTTCAGCTCACCTTGGTTCATAGTTTTTGTAAACATCGAGTGAAAACTATTGGCTATTACCAAGGTCATGTTCTGCTTGCGTGATAGCTCTAATTTGTAAACAACTTTTGTATTGAATCTAATAGTAAGATTCGTTAAGTTCTTTCAAGGCGTACGTGCCTATCGGCTGTGCGCCTTTACTGCTTTGTTCCATCTGGGTGACCACTTGGGTCACCATGTGATCTAAAATTGAGGGTTTAATACTCATTCTCAGTGAAATTTTGTCAGTCATAAAATTGTACCTTTGGGCTCAAGTTATTTGTCTTGTTGTTGACATCTGAGATGATTTTCATATTTAAAATAATTGATTCACCCTGGGAAATATTCTACTTCAACGAAATACTTGGACAAAGACATTCAGTTGAAATTTATTCTGGAATTCTAAACGGGAACATTATAAATTATGATTCAACGAGGAACTGTTGCCATCAGTACAACGACCTCATCTGACGTCATTGTCTTCCATATTGGAACTTCATCGAGATTCGAACCTGGATTCAATTAGAACTGTTTAGTGATATGACTTATATTTTGGATTTGGATTATATTCACAAACCGTAAGTCCTATTTCATATTTTTATCTTGTTTTCTGGGGAAATAAATTATTTTGTTAAAATTTACAAAGCTTGTTGGCTTCACTCTTTTCTTTTGTTACGAGCCTACAGGTAACAAATAATAATAATAATAATAATAATTTTTAAAAAAGAAAATTGACAATAAATAAAAGTTTGCATAGCTGTATTTTGCATTGTACCGAGTCAGTAGTCTCTGATATTGAAAAAGAGGGATATAAAAGAAAAGGAAAACGAAATTAAATATCTTGTAATGTCAGCATGATATAGCAGTGTTCAAGGTGTGTATAATGTTATGACAGTATTGATGCATATATTTAAAACTGTGACTATACTATAAACATAGATTTGGATATGCTTCATCACCGTATGCGAAATACGAGTTCTACACGATAGCTGCTTCCAGCAGTATGTAATTCAAATAAACTCAGTCAGGATTATATCAAATTGTGTAAAGTTGTCTCCTAACAATCGTAATGAAATTCAGTTATATTTAGTCTTTGATATTTGATATACTACTTATGCAAAAATCTACAAAAAGGCATTTAAACATATTTTCATCGAAAGAATCAGCTTACTATCTGGAATAAAGCAATATTGTGATTTTGGGAAACCCATTTAACGATCGTAGATAATGAAATAAGAGCTCTGCATTGAAATCCTTCAGAAGCATAAATAAATTTTACTTAGAAATACCCCAAATAAATATACACTTAACATCTCCGTAAGAATGTTCAGGGGTGTAGTTGTGATTGTAATATCCATAGTTGACGGCCTATCAGTTACAGGAAGCAATAATCTGTTTAAGTTTTTGATCCAGATGCTTGCCACGGGAACAAATTAGACATCACCCCCACACCCCCACACCCCCCACAACCCCCACACATCCTCACCCCCCCCCCGCATACACACACACACACACACATATATATATATATACATGAATAACAAAGAAAAACTGCATAATTCTTGAGTATTTGAATGAATGGTTCGGAGAAGTAAGTTTGGAGACTCATTGTCTTGGATGATGCATTTTCATGGCATGTGTCAATATATCGTGATGATTTCACTAATTTGACAATCATGATAGTAATTTATATCTTGAGAAAACAAGGCAAGTAAAACTGAATTTTAAATATATATATATATATATATATATATATATATATATATATATATATATATGCTATATACATAGTATATATATATATATATATATATATATCAAAACGTTTGATAATAGAGCAAAGAATGGGTATATATAGCCTTGGACTTGTGATGGGTCTTAATAGATACCACTGCGACATCGTCAATTCGGCATAAGGCTGCATTGAGCGTGCACAAGGTGTTTTTGAATGCCGAAGTAAGGTTAATGCAAAGCTTTTAATTAAACAATTGACGATACTACAATAGCCTCAGTACAAGACATTTCCGTTGCACACACTTTCAACAGCAATACAAACATTCAGACTGTATAAAGGTGCGTACCAAACAAAAACTCAAATGGAGATGCTAACTATGCAAGGTAAACGCGTGAAATACATCACATTATCCTTTGAAATGATGGTATTGTCAAGTCAAATAACTTGGACATTTTAATAACATAACAAAAATGTATATTTACCTGTGTGCTGACTATGATCTGGTTAAGGAATGCATCTTAAAGGGTTATGAGTTAGTCCCTGAGGCTTATCGGCAAAAATTCAGGAACTATAACAAAGAAGCTGGACAGGTAAACTCATCTCGAATTTGCAAGAGAAAAAGAGCAGTCATTTGATAGATGGTGCTTAGCCAAGAAAGTTGATCACGATTATAAAAGTCTCAGACAACTTTAATTACTTGAAGAGTTCAAGAACAGTGTCCATAGTGACATTAAGACTTATCTTGATGAGCATATGGTCGAAACCTTGGAAAATGCTGCTCGTACTGCTGACGAGTTCATAGCTCAGGTAATATCAGGTACGGAAATAAAATCTATAGATACATGATACTAAATTAAACTCTTATCAGCAACTTGCGACATTTCAAAAGTTCACAACGTTTCAAATCAACTTAGTGGTAAGGGCAGCATTTCACGCTACGACATTAAAATTGAATATGCTTCATATATCAAATAAAATGTAACATTTATCCCTATGGCTGTAGAACAAAATGGAGAAAGTATACTAATTGACAAGATCCAAAAGACCAATGTGTCAATTTAGAGAAGAAACTTGTCTTAAATCTCCAGGAGAATGAGTCTTAGTAAGGGTAAAATACCCGTGCATATGGTGCTTTTATGTCTCTTGCCTCAAGCGATCTACGACTAGATACATCCTAGTTCAGTCGCTAAACTAGAAAAAAAAAAACAATTATCCACCCTAGGTAACGTTGTACGCACGTAAGACGAAAATGATCAAATCGATCTAAGGCGAAACCAACTAATTTCTTCCTTTATTCTGTGAAAAGAATCAATACGGACTTATTCCAAATGCTGTTATTTCTAAGTGGTCTAGGTCAAAGTCATCTATTGAAAGCAATACATTTGTTGGGTCTAATAAACCCCAGTCTGATATTATTATGGAGAATTATGAACCATTCATGTCGAAGGGTTCTATATTACTCATCGGTTATTCAGCCAATCCCATCCCTATTAAAATTTAATGGACACATTAACTTCTCAGAGTATTTTATTATCAGGTACTTTGCCTTTTCAGAGAAGTCTTCTTCTAATGAGAGTGTTCTTATTCAAGGAGTAGAGAGCAGCTTTGTTAATGTTCCTCTCCATGGTGTAAATTTGTCATCAGACTTAGTCTCAGGACCTGTGACAGTCGGAAAAGAATTTTCTTTACCCGTTCAGGACATGCATTTAGTACTAGGCAATGACCTAGCTTGAAATACGGTTGTGATTAATCCACTTGTAACTGACAAGCCTTGTTTGGATCAGAAAGTCGATCTTATTGAGAAAGAATTCCCTGCTTTAAACCCAGCTTGTGCAGTTGCTAGAGCTATGGCAAAGAAAGCTCTTGAGAATGATGTTGATCAGGAAAGTATTCTTTTAGCTGACGCAAGTTTTTGTCAGGCTTTTGATGAGGTCACTTTCAGTCCTTGTTTGGATCAATCAAATGGTATTGATCACAGTGATCCTCTTTAACTACCCATTCTCTTTTTTATAATCAGGGTGAAAAACGACAATCACTTGTCGTCGAACAGGAAAAAGATCCTGAGAACTCCTGTTTATTTCAAAGAGCCATTAGTGAAACTGAAGCCACTGAAGTACCTGTCTGTTATTTCATTAAAATTGGGATTTTTATGAGAAAAAAGGAGACCTCCTGAGATACCTGCTGGTGACGTTTGGTCAGTGGAGTATCAAATTGTAGTTCCAAAATCATACAGACAGGAAATACTTAGTCTGGACCAGGAAACACCTTTGGCTGGTCATTTAGAGATTAATAAGACTTATCACAAGGTTCAGAATCACTTTTATTGGCCAAAAATCAATAGTGATGTTTGGTACTACTGCAGATCTTGTCATACGTGTCAGTTGGTAGGAAAACCCAATCAGAAGATACCTAAGGCTCATCTGCAACCTATTCCTGCATGTGCCGAACCATTTTTAGCAGAATAATGGTAGATTGTGTCGGTCCCTTACCTAAGACCAAATCAGGTAACCAGTATTTGTTGACAATAATGTGTGCGGCAGCAAGATTCACAGCGGCAATTCCTTTGAGGAATATTGAAACAAAACCAATAGTAAAGGTTTGATAATTTTTTTTTACTCACTTTGGCCTTCCTAAATCGGTCCAATCTGATCAAGGGTCAAATTTCATGTCTGCAATGTTCCAGCAAGTTATGTATGAATTAGGCATTCAACAATTAAAAACATTGTTACCTATCACCGTGAGAGCCAAGGGGCTTTAGAAAGATTTCATCAAACTTTGAAAAATATGATTGTCATATTGTTTTGATACGGGTACAAGATTGGGATGAAGGCATTCATTAACTATTGTTTGCTGTTCGGGAATCAATTCAGGAATCTTTAGGATTCAGTCCCTTTGAGCTAGTTTTAGGACACACTGCGCGTGGACCATTGAAGTTGTTGAAAGAGAAACTTCTTTCTAATGAAGATACTGAAATCAATAATCTCGATTATGTTTCCAATATTAAGTATAAGTTGTCAAAGACTTAATGAGGTTGCAAGACGAAGTATGCACTCTACTGAGTCAAAAATGAAATTAAGGCATGATAAATACTCAAAGGAAAGGAGATTTCCGCCTGGTGATAGAGTTCTGGCTCTTTTGCCCATTCCACAAAATCTTCTTCAGTCCAAGTATTATGGTCCCTACACAGTTGAAAAGAAAGTAAATGATTTAAATTACATCATAATACTCCTGAGAGGCGAAAACAAAAACAACATTGCCACATAAACATGTTAAAGGAGTATATCGAGAAAGATAGCCAGGTAAATCATGTAATTAGGTTAGTTGAACCTGTCCTAGTCAGTGAGGATTTTTAAGTGACGGAATGGAATCGGAGTCTTATGATTTTGGAGTGACAAATCTTCGGAATTCAGAAATTATGAATAATCTGGACCAGCAACTTTCACGTTTGCAACAACGAAAAAGAAATGAACTTAAACAGTTATTATTTGAATATGAACACTTATTTCCAGATGTTCCTACGAGAACAAACAAAATTTACCATGACGTTGAAATTTTATATTCCACACCTGTGAAACAACACCCATACAGGATAAACCCTCTCAAACAGGAATAATTGAAAAAGGAAATTCAGAATTTGCTGGAGAACGATTTCATAGAGCCCAGTAAAATGTTCACGGATTATAGAAAAGTGAACAGTGCGACTAAAACAGATTCATTTCCATTACCAAGAATCGATGACTGCACCGAAAAAATTGGAAATGCAAAGTATGTCACCAAATTTGACCTTCTGAAAGGATTTTGGCAAATTCCACTGACGGAAAGAGGAAAGGAAATTTCGGCATTCGTGATTCCAGATGGACTTTATCAATATAAAGTGATGCCGTTTGGAATGAAAGGTTTAATGAACATGATTACCTCTGGTCTAGATAATTGTGATGCATACATCGATGATGTCATCATCTACAACGACACCTAGAAAGAACATTTAGCGACAATTGGGAAATTCTTTGACTGATGCAAGTTTGACAATTAATTTATCCAAAAGTGAGTTCTGCCGTGCTTGTCTAATATTTCTATGACATATTGTGGGACATGGACAAGTTAAACCTATAGATGATAAGGTCAAGGATATCTCTGAATTCCCTGTGCCTGTCAGTAAAAAACATGGTTGGATACTATCGAAAATTTTCTTCCAAGTTTTCTGTAATTGCTGACCCCATGACAAACTTATTGAGCAAGAAAATAAAGTTTCTTTGGACTGAAAAAATGTCAGGAGGCTTTTGACAAGTTAAAAACCATAATTAAGAGTGCACCAATTCTTACAGCTCCAAATTTGAGTTAATCATTTAAACTGTCTGTTGATGTAAGTGATATTTGAGTCTGAGCAGTATCGATTCAAGAAGATAAAAATGGTGTTGATCATGCAGGGTGTTATTTTTCTAACAAATTAAATAAGCATCAAAGAAATTATTCAACAATCGATAAGGAATGTTTGGCTTTGATATTGGCATTAACAACATTTTGAAGTTTACATTAGTTCAGCTCCTTGTCCGATTATTGTGTTCAGTTATCACAACCCCCTTACTTTCATCGGCAAGATGAAAAACAAAAAAATCAGAGATTTTTAAGGTGGAGTTTGTTATTACAGGAATGTAATACTGACATTAGGCACATAAATGGAAAAGACAATTTAATAGCAAATGCACTTTCTCGTGTCTAGGAATATATTATTTTATGTGTATTTTTTATCATTCATATGATTTCTACTTTTTTTATAAACCTCATGTATAATTGACCTATGGTAGAGATAAAGCTTTATTATATAAATCTTTCTTTTTCTTTTATGGGGAAAGTGTTATGTATATTTAATTGAATTATTTGTTTGTTAGTTTTAAAAAATTTTTAATTCCATTACATGCTATTGTAATGTAACTTTGTTTAATGGATTGGACATTGTCCAGAAATTGAGTTCAGTTCTCTTTGATGTGACTAGTTTTTTATTTCACTGATAAACACCTAACAATAGAATCACTGTATCTAGTTTCTGACCTTGATTCAGAACCAGTTACAGTTTTGTCAACAACTTTTTTTTAGAAAAATTTTTATTCTTTCTCAGAGTAAGAACCATTAAGTTAAGTCGATGCCATACCTGGAGTACGTGATCTGAAATATATGTTTATTGCTACAAACTTCTAATTTTTGTAGAAGGTTGACCCTCATCCGGGAATCTGTTTTGCGTCTTAAATTATAGTATAACTGTAATCTTCATAGAAATTAGTTCAGTCGGGCTCCAAACAATTGACATGTTAAGTTATGTTGTGACCAGTTTGAGCTGAAGTTTTATATTATTGAATTTCAAGTGATTCCTTCCCCTGGAAATACATAAGTGCTCCTATAAAATTATTGGACAAAGACATTCACTGAAATTTATGAAATTTATACGGAATTCAAAACTGGAATAATATTTTCTGTGATTGAGCAAGGAACTGTTGACACAACAGTACTTCGCAGACTACAACAGACGTCATCACCTTCCATTTTGGATTTCATCGAAACTCGAACTCAGATTCATTCAGGAATATTTATTTCTAGGACTTCTATTTTTTAATTCTTGGATTATTTTTGGACTTGATTCGTAAAACCGTAAGTTATTTTTCCTCATTTTTCACTTGGTATTCTAGGGAAATAAATTATTTGTTAAATTTTATAAAGCTTGTTGTCTTCACTCTTTTCTGTTAATTTTTGCAAGAGCCTAGACTCGTAACATCTAATACATCTTGACAACTGTCATAGGCCGTTAAGTTATTAAGGAAAAGTGGTATATATTCTAGATGAAAGTTTAATTCTACTCATTATATTCTAGTCCTGTGCATCTCTTAGTCAAACAAACTTGGTCGCAAAAATCAAAACATGAAAAGGCATATTTCCTTCTACCAGTTATGCCATATATTTTCGGAGTTAAAATTAACCTAGATGTTTACATATGAATACAATCTGTTTTGTATATTTCTTTCTTGAACCTTCATAACCATCTAAATTGGAATGGAATGCTTTTATCTGTTCACATAGTCCTGATTTTCTTTCGTTTCTCTACAGCACCTTGAAAATTAGTATCCGGAGGATACTAACATTGGTAACGAGTATCTGTCTGTTTTATGTATTTGGTACACCCAACAGACGTAACATATACGCCTACAGTTATGCTCTCTCAATGATAATAAACAACATATAGAACCTTTAGTTGATGATACTAGTGTCTATCGTTGGTTTAGGAACCCTCTTCAAGCATTATCTCAATCGAGTTGTCTACTCTATCACTTTGTCCTTTGCGTTCTCATAAGTAATCTAGTGTGCTGAAAAGAAATAAAGCATTTTGTACAGATAAGTTTTGGTTCTACTCTTAACAAAGATTTTTGTATGTGATTAAACCGATTTAGATCAACTAATTTTAATGTAGTTTTTCTCAGTAGCGCCATCTCATCTTTCCAAGACATATCAGCAGATCTAAAATCTGCATTTTGAAATTTTCTTTGTGCATATCATACAGGTTCAGCAGTATAAAATAAATGCCAATTGTGTCTTTATTTTAACTCTTGCACATGCTTGTTTGTTTCTTTTTTTTACCAATTCATGTAACCTATATAAGACTTTCACCTGAACAATTGATAACTATCTATGTGGAGTGCAAATAACTCAATCCTCTCAAACATTCGTCTTGTATGTCCTATCATTTTATGTCCAAAATTGGTACGCAAATTGTAAAATTGATATTCAGTCAGTGACATCATCCATTTCACCTCTTTACTGTTTATGTTTATAGGTATTGCTCTACGGTAAATTGTTCTGTTTTCAGTTGGGTTTACTTCTAGAGTAGGCCATTTCGCTTTTCTGATCAAAGAGTTTAAATGTACTTTTACAGAACCAAATTGCCAAATCGGTCAAAGGATTGTCATCTTCACATCCGATTTAATGTCATTGAAATCGGTATGCAAATTTTGATTATTTCCGGTATAAAATTAGTACTCATTTATATTGCCTTTAAATGAATCTCAACTTAAATAGACATGATTTTGTTTAACTTTTGCTTCGATCGTTTTGATTATTTTCTGGTTAGGAGACATATTAATGGAGCCAGTAATATGTTTTCAAACTTTCTTCCAATCAGATGATCCAACATAGAAGTCTTAACAGTTGATTCATTAACATAGCAATATTTCAATATGCACATTTTATTACTTGTAATATGTGTTGGTTTACAAAACGGTATACAAATTTGGATTATTTCCACCATAAAATTATTACAAAAATGTATGCAAGTTTTGAATATTTCCGCTGTAAAATTATTACTCATTTATATTTCTTTCAAATGAATCTCAACTTAATTAGACATGACTTTGTTTATCTTATACTTATTCGATCGTTTTTATTTTTATTTTTTCTTCTGGTTTTTCGTGCAGAGACAAAATAAAAATTTTCTGATGACTAATATGGACTACCTCATAACCAAAACAAATAGAGTGGAAAGACCGCACTGAATTAACATAATGTCATCAAAGCATTTGTATATCAATGTGAAACCCAATGAACCAGTTACAAGTAGTTATGACATAAAGAAAATTTATTTTACAATATGTTTTTTTAGAAGGGAAAACACAATTGGATGAAACAGTTGAAATCATGCAGCTGTATATAAAGACAGGGTTAAACATTAAAGCGTTATCTAAACACAGTATGATTGGACTGAAATGTGTTAACCTTACTGGATTTTTCAAGCAACGAAGGTCAGTAAACTGGTGTGATCTCTATAAGGAAACTGTATACAAGAAGGATGGCTTAAAAATTATTCTGATTTATTTTAGAATTCAAACATCGTTTATAATTTGGGATTTTTGTACTTATTTATTGTGTTCCCCTCCTGCTTACGGTATCTACAAACATCCTTCCAGCTGGAATACTAGATAGAATTATCCATAAGTTCGAAATCTATGTGAGATCATATACCTAATCACAAATGAAAATTTAGAATATTGGAAGAGAAGATCTAAAGCTACCTTAAGAGACTTTTCTAACCTGTGTGCTAGCGGTGTCATCTGCAGCCTATGAAGCTAGATATTCTGTGTGTTTGTATTGTAATTCCTTTGATATTTGGATTTTTATGAATCAAATGAAATATTATATCTGCACATATAAAAATGTATGGGGATAGGGGGCCAACTTGTCTACATCCTCTCTTGATTTCAAACCGTCCTGAGTCATGCGATATTTCTGACACAGTATCATATTTGACGTATGTGCACATTCACATCAGTCTGAAAGGCATTGTACGTGCAGTTCGTGTTTGAGATCTTTCCGCACAATCACCCGTGGAACACGTTTGGCCTTTTTTTTAATGTTATTGGAGTCACCAACAACAATCGAGTACATTTTAGGTCGCAGTCCCACATACTCTTCGATTGGTTTACCCGAGTATTTAGTCTTTGTACTTACCAACAACCTTTATATTGACATTATTAAACAAAGGATGTTCTTTCAGTTACTTGTTGATATTATATTCTTAGCCAAAACTTGGTTGTGTCATGTCCGCGTATAGATCATCGTTGGTGAGATGCATCAACAATGAGTTCGTGCCGGTGTAAAGTATCTTGGCCCAAACCTGATACAACGGTTTGATCTTGTTATAGTAGAACCCATACTTCAGCAGCTTCGACAAGTCCAACACGGGTGAGCCAAAATAGTTTGGTTTTGCTAGCGCCAGTTTTTGATTTTCTACTGTGTCCACCGTCAAAGATTTTTCTGGATGCAAAGGCCGGGTCAGCGATGAGCCTGAGTTTGTATTATTCACTATCACGGACAAGATCTATATGGATTCGTTTGTGCATATTCTCTACGGTTTTCCCAAACACGGCATTGTTTGTTAGCTAGAAAAAGTCCTTCTCAAAGTCAACGGTGGCCTCAGTTCTAAGATTTATAATCACCTGAGGAGCGAAATTCAAG
>JAECUM010076141.1:0-16093 GCA_016617855.1 Megalonaias nervosa | reverse complement strand
AAATGGACCATCAACAACAATAATTATGAAGAAATTTCATTGTTTACACGTCTTTACGCTCGTTTGAATAGTTGCCATATTATAGTTACGAACAGAATGGCATTCTCTACCTGTCTGTGGTTTTGACCGTTACAAATTTTATAAATAAACTAAATCAAAACCTGCAACGAATTTACTCTCTTGGGTTTTTCCGCATTTTTTTCCTTGCTCTTTTAACTCTTTGCGAAATAGATATCTTGTTTTTTTTTTTTTTTTTTCAAATATCCATTCTAGTCTATCTAAATTTCTTATTATCTATCTTCAGAGTTATCTGGGTGTACGTTTGTGTTATAGTTTTTGTCAACAGATATATATTTTATTTTCCTACCTCTCTACAAAGATTTATCATCAATGATTTCCCATATGTAAATATGTCATCAAATATGAACGATCAAATTGTTGGTTACGCACACTACTGGCATCTTTTGTACTTTGTTCCATTACATCTTGTCTCTGATCTCTTTTGCAACTGTCGAGTTTCCATTTATTTTCCAGGCTAAATTTACATGAGCCGAAATAGCAGAAACTTGTTGTATTTTAAACAGCTGTATGAGACATAAGATAGAAAGAAGGATTTACGATTACCAGACATTCTATTCATGCTCACATACTTTTACATTTTCGAAGTCTTTACCTTAATTATGAAATAGTTCCAGTACATTAACGAAATTGTCTGATAATCATCGCCCATCTTACTACTTCCCCTGTTCTGCTGTCCTCGGTTCTAATAGGGGAAAAAGTATTTACTATACATGCTTGAATGTTTTGATCCCCATGCTGTCAGATATCAATAGACGCAGTTAAAATAACTTTTTCAAAGAAGGTGGTAGTGGATGTATTATACAGTTTTGGACGTTGAGAGCGTTTTTACTCTTTTCCCGGTGTTCTAATGCCCTTGTGTATCACAAATATGTCTACAAACTTTATAGAAGTTCAAGATTTGTTTTATCGCAAACAGTACACAGGAGAGAATTACCTCGCTCAGTTGGATCCCTTTTCATACTACAGGTATAATATCAAGGAGTGGCCTAGAGCTTCAAACACTGGATTGTTAAACTGAACAAACACAAAGTAGGTGGAGGCAGTTTAGCTAACGGCATGCTATTATTATTCAATGTTTTATCGCGACGGTTTTCCAAACTTTTAATGAAACATACGATAATACGATAATACTATAATTAATTATTCTGTTTCAGTGTCAAATGACAGGTTTTAAACATCACCGTTGGTGGTTTGTACTATATCATAGTTGTTTACAATCTATACCCTCGCCCTCTCGCTGTCTTTCTCTTTATATATATATATATATATATATATATATATATATATATATATATATATATATATATATATATATATATATATATATATATATAAGACATTTATCAAATATAAATTTTCCTAAGTCCAAAATATAGAGATAAATTGCTTAAAAAATATCAATATCTAAAGAACGAATTTCATCAAGGTTTCCTATGAGTATGTGAAACTCTGTAAACGCTAGCTGTAGTTTTCTTGTCTTGTGTTTTGTTTTTTCTTTTGCTGGTGTTTTCTTTTTGTTTTCTTTGCTGTTCTTGTTAGCTTTTATATTTGTTTGGGTTTCTATTTCGTTAGATTTTGTTTGGGTTTTGTTTTCTAACTTAAAAGCATCTTAAAACGGACTACTTCAGTTGATACCGGTATATGATATTTTGAAGAATGAATTTCAGCACGGTTTCCTATAAATATGTGAAACGGGAGATGCCAGTTGTTGTCAGTTTTCTCGCTATTTTCAAATAATAAAATATCTTAAAACTATTGCTTCAATTGAGACAGAATCTCTTTCATAGTACTTACAATTTAAGGCGTGTCCTTGAAATGCATTTTTCAATTTACATGAGAGTCAAACATTAAACGGTACGAATGCATTTAAGTTACTCATTGCATAACCCCACTTGCCCTTACTTGTTTGAACAATGTAATCGATAAGCAATAAAGGTACACTCGTAAACCTGCACCTTTGTACGGAATAACAATTTTCGTATGGAGAGCTACCTACAAATGAATCATAAATCAAAACCTATATCCTATTGATTAGAATATGTTTGACAGTTAAATCTCTCTAACGTTTCCAAGACGGACAGTATATCTTAAGACTCATTTCTGTCCTGGTAAAAATGTTCAGCAAAACTTGAATTTGTAAACCCTTCAAGACGTAACTACAAAGCGGCCATAAATATGGATTTTTCCACAGACTGCACTTTTTTGTCATCGACTTGGAGAATATGAAGCGGAATTGGCAAATGTGCAGATTTTGCTGTCATTACTTAATATCGTTTGAGTTTCAAGATTTTTCTCTGCGCTTTCTGTCAATTAACACAAAAACTGTATATCTTCTTCCAGGGGTTTTCCCGGGTTCACCCTCGACCAAATATACTCGCCACCATGTATAGCCTTTGTGTGCAGCAAAAACAAACATCTAAGATCTTGTTACATGTCAGCAGGATAAGCCTTAAACTGATGGAGTATTTTAAATACTGTATGCACAGTAACATCAAAAGATAAATTCATAACAATATAAACATAGAGAATAGAGAAACTATGAAAAGATGTAATCGTGTCTTAAAGTCAATAATTAATAATTCACGAACGAGATGAGAGTATCACATTATGACTTCTAACTTTTGCAAATTTTATTTGGGGAATTTGTGGATTGTTTTGGTCTATTCTTAACGGTAATCACGTAGCTATCAAGACAAAGGCTGACTATTCTATCGAAACCTGAAGATAAAAAGTCTCCAACGCTGTTTAATTGTTTTAGAAGTGGCTACTTTTATTGTATTTAAAACAGATCTTTACCTAGGACAGTGGAGATCTGATTTTAATCAGACTGACCGGCAGCAATGACGAACTATCTATGAACTATTTTCTTACATTCAATATATGAGAAGAACACTGTAATTCTCGAGCTTAATGAAGTAGTCCATACTTTGTAAACACAGTATCTTACGGTACACCGTACTTAAACCAGGGGGTGGTGTTTCTTCGATAAGTCACGGTAGATCCGAGATCCGCCATTTTCACAATCGGTGTGCAGACGACAGCAAAAGCACCTATCAGTTGCGAACGCTATAAATTAGACATATATCACGGACAAGAAGACCAATGGAGATTAGAGTCTTTTAAGGACTTGGTGATATCATAAATCGTGGATTACGACATACGTGGAGAATTCCGTTATCATTTCATATTTCGTTCGTACTTTGATCACTGGCATTAACTGTACCGGGGAAAGAAAACATCTTCTGGCGTCATCATTTTACCACGAGTTTACAAGACGCTTTGGGAAAAATCCGACATTTGACTTTAAATATTTAACATTATTGGTTAAATCGTAGTAAACAGAACTGTGGGTACAATGCGATCATTTTCATACTTATTAGTATTATTTTGGCAACTATATTATATTGTATACCTTTGCTTACTTTCAATTCGACTTTATTTATTTCATGGGGCAGTTACTATTCCGGATTAATACATACTACATTGCTAAGACTGGACTACATTGAAGTAGACGCCCCTCTATCCTAACCCTGTTATTCCGAATCCGGTGCCAGTGTACAATTTTCTAATCTTTCATAAAGCAGAGATTTACCATGACAGATAAAGAAATGGATCAATAAAATAAAAGAACAAGTGGAGGGACCTAGAGATGTTAAAGACATCACTGTTAAGGTTTATGGATTTTATGGCGTTATTTTAACACGACGTGAACGCGTATAAACCAGCCATAACAAAACAAAATATTTACTTGATTATCATAGGGAAATGTGATAATAATGAATGGCCCCGGAACAAGAGGATGTTGGTCAGGTGACTTTGCAGACGACGATCCATCAGAGCCGTTAATTGTTTTGTAAATGACAATGTCGCCTCTGGCAAACCCATTACGAGTGATGCCTATGAGAGTTACGCTACACGTGCAAAGCTGTGATAAGGATACTAGTGCTGACTTACTACTAGATATTTATTTCCCAAATGGTATCGCTAAATATGTATTAATACAAGCAGCCGTTAAAGCATATAAAAAGCACTTTTTATACTGACTTTAATAATCCCTCTCTTAAAGCAAACAATACGTATTAAACTCGTATTCAGATAGTCAATACACTCGTACGAATAAAACAACCACTATCTTATCCTATATTTTCAACTTGCAGGGGTGCACAGAACCCAAATTTGCAGGAATTACCGGCCTTTTAACATTTGGGCAATTTGTTCTGAACGGTCAGTTTGGTTTTATAAACTTTCATTTGTTTAAAAAATTACCAATCCTACTACAGAGCACGCGACACATTAATAGACAGTAGCTCATATTTCACACTTTTTAAACTAAAAGCGGTGAAACAATAAATAACAAAGCCAGTGGCGACGCAGACCACACTAGCTTATGGTTATTCAAGGCAATTATCCCGTCCACTATCATATCAACTTGCCCACTTTCTTCGTGTACCCAACATTTAATTATAAGAGCCTTCAGGGGTGAATTGTATGTGTACCATTAATGTTAGTACAGAAAAAAACAGTAAAAGTAATCGAAGCCATTGGTTAAATTAATTCTCCATTTCCATTTCATGTATTTGCATTGATTCTGCTTCATGTGCAGCACCGGAAGCAATTCGCGATACAATTTGAAACCAACTGTAACAAGTCTGAATACATTTCATGCCTGTGTATACACACTCGTAAAATCAAGCACAATGACAATTTTAAAGTGCGTACGTACTAAAAATGTGCTTGTTCATATAGGTAACAAAGTGACTTTTCGCTTTATCCTTAGATCCAACATTTACTGAATTTCCTCAGTTAACAAATGTTTAATGGTGTGAATTTATTGTTCCAGCGATTTTAGTTTCTTATGGGAACTGTGAGATCCTGCCTTTAGTGATAAACACAAAACAACAGCACATTCATTTTCTCCTGAGTTCCTCCCCTTTGCTTGGAACAAGAATCCCATCTCGGAACAAGGCACGAATGCGGTTTTTTTATATATTCTTTGTCTTAAACATCTTTTCAGTATGTACAAGAACATACATGCTCGGCGGACTTCAGCACTAAGATTAACACAGTCCAAGCCCCGACGTGTGTGGGTTTTAACGTAGTTTTAAAAATTTTTCACTCATATCGCTACTGTGTCTGCAGTGTGGCAGTTATAGTTATGCCTGGCACTGGGGCAATTCATGCTGCAGACATGTAGCATCATGTTCCACTCACTCACATTATCCTGACACCAGGCCGACCAGTCCTAACACCAACCTCTTAATTCTGAGCCCCTAGCGAGGCAGCTGTTAGTACCATTTTTCCAAGTCTTTGGTATGACTTGGCCTGGGTTCGAACTCACGACCTCCCGCATCCAAAGCGGTGGATGTGTGATTGTAAATATAGATTTAACATCTGTATCGAATGCCATATCGAAGATTTAAGATTTAGTCGCTAGGTGATAAACAGACTGCAGTGAAGATTTTAAACTGTACCGAACGAAGATTTCACTTTATTCTTATCTAGATTTTGTAGCTCTCCTATTGTACATTTTTTTTATAATTAGTTGTAATCTTTTAATAGCCGAAAAATATCGAAGTGGTACATTGCAGATATTTTTAGTTATGTACCTCATCAGAAGACAGCTGCATATGGTACACCCAACTACACCACCCCATCCGTCAGAAAATTATACCAACACAATGATGACGGTAAATATTGCCTATTTTCCATCATGAGTAATGACTGTGAAAATGAAAACTTAATATAATACTGAAGCAAACCGAAAATAAAGCGATGAAGAAAATCTGACAATTTTCCTAGTGATGTTTGTTTGCTCTGATACATAATGCTCTCTCAAGGCCAGACTCATTTAATGGCTGGGTTATCTTAATCTATAAAAGATAAAATTATATCACAAGATCTACTTAAAATATGCTATTAAACAATAAAACCAAAATAAATCAAAGTGGATATTAAAGGAAGGATAATACCTCTCACCTAATCACCTAATATATATATATATATATATATATATATATATATATATATATATATATATATATATATATATATATATATATATATATATATATATATATATATACTCTTTATATATATATATATATATATATATACAGTTTGTTATGGCTGTGTATATTATCCTTCGTCTTGTACCTATCCCACTTAATGAACAATTAAAACTTTTCATCACAACGTTGTTCTTTTAAGTTATATACTGAACCCCTCCAGCAAAAGAGGTTAATGTTAGAACTGGTCGACCTGGTGCCAGGATAATGTGATTGGGTGGGACATGATGCTACTTGTCTGCAGCATGATGCCCCAGTGTTAAACATCATAATAAACTGCCACACTGCAGACGTCGTAGCGATATGCCTGAAAGATCAAATTTATCTTTTACATATGTATGTATGTATGTATGTATGTATGTACGTATGTATGTATGTACGTACGTACGTATGTATGTATGTACGTACGTACGTATGTTAAAGGTATATATATATATATTTTCTCCTGAACTGTAAATAATGACCATAATTATAGATATTAATATTGAAAATTAGTACAATTTATCATTGTTATCAAAATACGTGGTACACATTAATTGATCCTAACGGTTTTCTGTCAGTTACTACGGCAATGCAACAACACCATTCCAGGTTTAGAAATCAATGAGCTGGAACACAAAGGAGGGATCCTCTCAGATCAATCACTATTTTTTGGGATAGGTTTAGATATAAGCGTACAACTGTTCGTCCTTATTTACAAATATATATTTATTTCATAAATATGTATGGTCTATCGTGATCAAGTAGTAATTTGACACTGCAAAAGCTATCTACAGTGTACGTTGTCGTCTATTCTGTTCAAGTAGTCATTTGATATAACAAAAAGCTAGTTAACAGTGTACAAGGCTGTATATTCTGATCAAGTCGTCATTTAACATTACAAACGCTGGTTACATTCTTTAGATCAGGTAGTGATTTTACATGGCTAACAAGGCTTACATTGTGCATGTTTGTCTATTCTGATCAAGTAGGCATTTGACATAACAAACCATGCTTGTAGAGTACGTGGTCGTCTGTTTTAGCCATGTGGTCATTTGAAATAACAAACCCTAGTTACACTGTACATGGTTGTCTATTCTGGTCAAGTAGGCATTTGACATAAAACGCTAGTTACAGTGTGTGTACGTGGCTGTCTATTCTGATCAAGCAGTCGTTTGACATAACAAAACTCTAGCTACAGTGTGCATGGATGTCTATTCTGGTCAAGTTGTCATTTAACATAACAAACACAAGTTACAGTGTACATGTCAGCTGAACGCAGCTGAGAGCATATCCTGAACTTAATTACTTGCATTCTTTCATACATAAATATAATACAATGCATATGAAATAAATATAACAATACGGCTACTTTTATTTATATAATTAAAAGTGTTCTACATGACGTAAATTTCTCTTTACAGTCTTTCAATACCGACAAGAACGTAACTAACATACCAAGATATAACAATTGTAACTATTTGTAAGACATACAATTTAGTTATACTCTATATGATATTTGACAGATGTCCTCTGCCACAAAGGAAAATTCCGTTAATATATCCTGTCATCGTGATTAACGTAGAATGTACTGAATGATTAATTACTCAGCTACAGTCGTGCCTAAACAAATAATGGCGCGATTTTGGTGCAAATTTTGAAAGTTTAGCCAGTCCTAATTCCACGAGTCCCAGTTCCAGAATAATATCGACAAATGTCTGCAATTACAATAGAACATTAACGTGAGTATAATGCGCTTCATTTGGGATACGATGGTTAGCGGCAGTAAGTTATCTGTATTACCCCACCCCCACCCTCATGTCTCCTCAGGTGTCACCAGTGTCAGGTAAGATTTTCATCAAAAACAATTCTATCTAGCGACATTGTTCACAGACTTATATTGAGTGATGATCTTCAAAATGATTCAGTATCACTGAAAAATTCATAAAAATAGTCTTGATTGTACGTTGGATTTATTCGCAATACGGCAGGACTTCTACCTTCAGGTTCTTCAGCGGATTAAAACTGTTTCCAAGATTGTCAAGTATCTATTCACAAAGAAAGGTTTTGAATACTCCTGGACGACACAGTATCAAATGAAGGATGTCTGAGTACGAAAAACACGGATGAAACACAGAACTGCAGTATTACCTAATAAGCTATATTTTAAGTTTTCTAAAAATGTTATATTTGTATGTAATATTTAAAAAATGTTTGCTTATAAAAGAAATTGTGTATAGCCAACAATCATCAGAATTATTATCTTCACATAATTACAAAATACAGAAGACATTATTCCCAGTGTGAAAAGTCACAATACGGCAATGCGCTTCGTTAAGACGCACCATCGCCCCCATTAATAGATGCTTGTATTGAAACGCCTCTTGAATGTAACGCAACACCTCCATTACCAAGTAAACTTCCACTTTTTAACGTTATTGACCCAGATTTGCTTGGCTCAGGTTCGTTTCCGGCTGAAGAACTAGTTTCATTTGTGTCATTCGTTTGGCACTGGAATTCCGTCTTCTCAAAAGACTGTGAAACTTTGGCAATAGACACCCTTCTTTGACTCCGTTCCATCTCTTTCGCCTCTTTTGATTTCTTTATTTTCCATTCCTTATATCCGATCTGAAAAGCTCTTGCCATCACTAGTGCCATGGCTTTGGCTTTTTCTGTGTTGCTGCACAGGACAGCATGACATTCCAAACGTTTTGTCTCCTCCGTTTGATAAACCCAGCTGAATATTTTCTCGTTGACAGCACAATCTACGTTGCAGAAAGAAATATTTTCGATGATAAAAAGTTTTCCGATGTCGTTTTTCTTCTCAAGATCCTTCATTAGTATCCCGGATTTGTTCAGTAATAAGGAGACCCTTTTTAGGTACCTCTCTTCCGCCGCATTGTCCCAGAGTTTCTGAACGGGTACTGTTGTGCACCCCTTTCCAGCCGCTTGAAAGGTCTCCGTACTGCCAATATATCTAGCCTTGAACGTGGGATCCTTGTCCGTTATTTTAGCACTTTCTTTGGCTTTGTTGAACATTTTCACTTGGATATACTACACAAATGTATACAAACAAGTTTACTTTCTGCCGAAGTTTTGGTTAAATAAAACCTTCCTTTATAATACGATATGTGAGAAGTCATCCAAATAAATGAAGGTAGATATAACTATTACTGAAATAGTATAATATTTGAACTTTCCATGAAGGCCGTCGCATTTATCTCCAGCAGGCGGTATGATACGTCCGTTACACAAAATCACACTAGCCCGAGGACAGTGACTTTGCATAGATATTACGACAACACAGACATGTATAAATAAGTATGTCTCTCCTGTCATGCACTAATTCAACAATACATCTGCTCGTTACTCGTTCATTTCGAATTAAATTTTCACTGACTTTCTGCCACTTATGTTATAAAGATCGTTATAAATCAACACTTTCAATGTTTTATTGTCCCTGAAACAATCATACATTAGAGGAAATCCACCTGAGTTCAATCTATTGATTTTTTGCCTAATCGATTGCATGTAACATATTGATCCCATCAAAGGCTAGCCTTGCTTTTGTGGTTAATCCATGAATAAAATAGTTTTCTCTCACCTGGTTTACCGTGGTTACCGTACTTTCTTATAGATGTTGTACAAGTTTGCAATCACGCTGTAAACCTGTGATGAAAGATCCTTTAAAACTCTCTTAGCGCTCTCGGACAGCTAACCTTGATAGAGGTTGATAAATCTGCATTCCATGTTATGGAGGCATAAAGCAGACCCAAGCATTCCCAAGATAAACTTGCTCCTTACCTGGCTACAGGTAAAATGAAGACTTTCACCTGTCAGGTAATCAATTCAGATAGGTAAAATGATCACATGGTCTCTACTGAATCGATGAAATCGACCTCAGTAGAAGAAGGACCTGATAGCTCTGGTTGTTATCAAAATGTCCAGTGTCTGTGATATGTGTAAATCTTGGGATAAGTATCGATAGATACTTTAATAAGTATACATATGTAGATATATAGCTTTTACCTGGATCATAAATTCGACAAATACTAAGACCGGTTCTCTGATCTATGGTCATATATTTCTGGCATGCTTTAATACGTCTCTCGGTACTTCATAACGGAATTATCTCCACCTCTACCGTCACATTTGTACATCATGCTACCCATTCCACCCCAATTTTAAGCTTGTTTTAATGGAAATAGCCTGAATCGGTGTAGTTGAGTTGGGATGTGAATCGAATGTTCGTTGTATTCAACTTTTCTTTCTTTTTTTTTCAGAAAAGTAGCATATTTTTCATAGCATTTAATGATTTTAATTTTCAAATTAAGATATACAGTATACGTTTTGACTATATCTAGAATATTAACATGTTAATTTCTTTATGGTTAAAAAAGCTACATTTGTGACTTCTAAAGTGTAGTATCTGTTTTTCCTTCTCCCGATGAAATCAATTTTCCCTTGTTCATTAAGTTATTAAAGTTCAATATGCCTATTTGCATGTAACATTTCGTCAATCTCAAAAAGTAGTTTTGCCCATTCTTACACCGGTTGGTAACACAGAAGTTCGAGCAATACGGTTGGCACCTGGCGCCAATGATCGAAAAGCACGTTGCGAATACAAACTTGGCAGCATCAATCGGCACAACACTATCTTTTCTATCGAATATAGTTTGACGCAATTGAGAAGCATATTCGGAACTTTTTTTTACATGGTTTCAGGTCATAATTAGCACTTACGGGTCAGTACATACGAAAGTAGTCCCAATCTATTTTTAGAGTATTTCTCCTCTCGTTTTTGTGTGTCGGTCATCCTTGATTTAGATTTAAGCGTTCTTGGTATTCATTTAAAGGAATATGGTTATTATCGTGTAATTCTCTGTCTATATTTTTGCGACAGTGTACGGTGTTTTAAGCTGGCATTCACGTGTGACAAGAAAAAAAAAATGTGACCCATGAGAGGTTGTTCTGTTTACAGTTCAGACTCAAAAACAAATGGCGGTTAACCTATGACAAGAACTTCACCGTGAGTTCATCTTTAAAGATACTTTATATTGTCATGCAGTCATTACAGACAAACAAATGTATGCACTATAGAGGGAAATATACTTGCAATGTTTGTCCATATCACTCAATACCGAGGCTAAAGGAGACAAAGTCAAAATGAGAACACTGTCGGTCATATCTGTAGCAACATATCTGATGCACTCTTCTTCAGACGAATCGCCCAAACCATTCCGATCTAAGTTGATTTCTACACTTACAGCCCAGGCTGTTTATTTCCACGTACTCTACGGAAAAGGCCAAGCGATGTTTGAGTTGTGGCAGATATGGCAAGTACACATATATTGTTTCATAAATGACGTCGCAAACATATCACACACCATTACATGCGGGAGAGTAGATTGAGATTATTTATTCATGGTCGTATGATTCATAAATTTCTTTATTAAAGCACTGCCCTACTATCCTTGTCAGAACATTTGCAAACAATTCCATGAAAATATCATCCTTCTCTTGGCGTGGTTACGTTTTTTGCCTAGAGTGCTTTAGTGTGGGACGCAGTTCTCTGCCATTACGCGACGAGTTCTCCCATTTTACGTGGTATCACTCCATCGAAGTTTTTTCGAGATAGGATTCTGGAGAAAAGCCGTCAGTTGTTTCGATTGCAGTTCGTGCACATGTTTCAGATAAACACTTTTTATCACATAACGCACACTCTTATTAGAGTCAAGACTTCCTATGAACAAAATCGTTTGCAATTCAGTGGCATAACACTTAGAAACACTACATAACACTTCAATAAGAAAGCAAAATCATCAACATTATATGATAATCAATATATCAAACTCGGATTCATTTGACTCAATAGCAATGAAACTCGTTGAAAACTAGTCATAAAAGTTGTTTAATAATATAATATACTAAATATTATAATTTACATTTAACTGCGGAACAGCGCGTGTCATATGATATTATTCAACATGTGTAACAAATCTGATTGATCACTTGTATATGATCTTCTGTTCTTTATTAAGGAGGAGGAAATCGTCCGTTATGTCCGGAAAGCTTTGGCACTGTAAAACGATAGGTAATTCTATTTTCTTCATACAGAGTAACAACGAAAACTTTAAAAACATATTTCATACTATCAACAACATATAGACTTTTTCTGATCGATCACAGAGTTACAGCAAATATTTATTACGTTTCATTCATGCAGATTCCTCTAGTTTTCAGACTTTCTTATGATTCACTACTGACACTACAATAGAAATTCATCATTATATCAACATTAGCTACATTCATATCTGACTGAACTGCGCGAAACTCTACCCTTGTGAATTTGAGAATCACAGATGTGCACATTACTGAAATTATAGCTGATGTAAGGTTTCATGATGAACCCCATTACCCACTAGAATGAAGCACCCAGCAGCTTGAGAAAATAATTCCAAATCCGGAGTAGAGCGGACGATGTATCCCTCAATCCAAATTCGTATTATTCAGGTACTCCCAATTCTTCAATCATACAATTACAGCATATCTATGTTCCATTTACGGGTTCTTCAGAGATGCAGACATGGAGCTGTGATGTCTGAGTGAATTCGGTGCAAGAGGGCACAAAAGACTTCAAGTACGTCGTTGAATAATTTTATTTCACATTTTTTTAACGTTTTATGTAAAACAGACAACAGTATGTATACTCCTACTTGAAAAGAATTAAGTCCAGGCAAAGTTTCAAACTATGTAAAATTTACTTTATGCACAAAAAATATCACAGATTTGCGTGTCATTTTCTACCTATTATAAAGATAAATTCAAAAGATTTATACTGTAAAAGTCACACTGATCACAATACAAAGTAAAATTTACAGCAGAAAAATCTACGAGTGAAAAACAGTATATCTTTAACCAAACAGAGATTAAAACGTGATATATTCCAAACCAATAAGCTAATAGCACACACACACACACACACACACACACACACACACACACACTATATATATATATATATATATATATATATATATATATATATATATACACACACACACACACACACACACACAGAGTCAAAGCTGTCACTTGCGGCCATTCATAGGAAAAGGCAAAACTGGATTTTGCACAGAAGTGACCGCTGTATTCAGTTTCACCATTTAACATTGGTTTTTTAATATTTACCATGCACCGAATATTGCTCTTCTTCTGATTATTATTATTATTATTATTATTATTATTATTATTATTATTATTATTACATCATCAATATTATTTTATGTGTACTGTAGCTCAAAATCAGAATAAGCAAAAATGTCAATCTTTCCCAGATTCATGTTCCACACAAGATTACTGTATAAAGCTCAATTCAATCCATTCAATAAATGTAATCATCATCGACTTAAAATTATACAGCAATCTAAGTTTGTTCACGCTATAAACGCAATAGTGAAATTGCTCCTCTCACCAAAATCAAAAGACATTTTGATTATCTGAGAAGCCTGTGATGGACAGAAAATCGAAAGAAGCCGTTCATTGCTATTCGTTGTGATCCATGAACCAAAACTTCATTTGCCTTCGCAGAGTTTTGAATATTGAAAGACCCTTGACCCAAATGAAAAGGAATGTAACACATATCACGTTTAAAGACGAACTTTTTTCTTCAGAAATAGCTTTAATTCAAAGATAAACAGATGGATATATCGAACTATACCTGTAGCACTGGCACGAAAGGCGACTGGAGTTGCGAGTACAGGCGAGATAGGAAATGTTAGGATATCGATTTGCATTATGTTCCTTTATCCTCACGACGCAAAGTTTCAGTCAACATGGACCGATCAGTAAATGTTTATACACTCGAACGACCGCTTAAAGCAGAGATACATCATTGTATCGTTAGGAAAGACATGGCCGCTCACCACAGAGGCCAGATGACCGTTACATACAGGTACTTCAGGTTCTTTAAGTATACAAATACAGCATAATTAATTTGTTACATACAGGACATTTATATAGGAAATTTGTAGGGAGATTAGAATGGCCGCTGTGAACAGGTGACCGCTTAGTAAAGGAGGCTGTATGTATGTATGTATATATGTATGTATGTATGTATCTATCAAATAACCCCTGAAATAATGCACTCAATGGCCTACCTTAAGAAACAAGAGTTTTTAAAAGACGTGAAGACTCAACACTTATTGATATGTTCTTACAAATGGATCCTGCCTAATGCTCATTTTACATGATGTGTACAAATTCCGTTTCATAATTTCTTTGCGTTTTGGGAATCGAAGAAATAAGCCCCGAAATTGTTCAGCAAGTTTCACAAAGAGTGTTTTTTTAAAAAAAGCACACGATGAAGATTATACTCGTTACATAAACAATCCGATGATTTTATTAAAATCCGTCAGATGACTGGAGTTTTGTCTTGTTTCTTTCTTTCTTTCTTTTTGTGTTAATTCGTGTCTTCAGACATAATTCATCAACACTGCCTGAAGCTAAAACAAACACGGGTAATATTGGAAATATTAAATGGTCTTGTGACGCTTTAAATCTAAGAAAGATTGTCATGCATGACATTTCATACCTTTGGGAGAATCTGGTCAATTTATGACCTGTATAGCACAATTAATGTTTCTAGTGATATATTAGAGAAATTTCCTACACTAAAAGAAACATGTGTTTTGTTCGAAAAAAATGCATTATTTCAAACTATATACAAACAATGACTTTATAAACTAAACAAAATAATCCTTATATTTTGATTATTTATTTAATATTTATTTCATATTTATTCAATATTTACTCCCTGACTAAATACATGTGCTCTTTGTTTCGTTTTTCTTCGTAAAATTGTCAGTGAAGTGCTGCATATTTTTATATTCAATTTATGAATAAAACACCTCGATTTAGCTTGTACACGACATGGATAATTTTAACATGTTATCATACATATTTTGTTTTATCTTCCACGAGATAAATTTTAACTTACTGTCAGCAATCCCATTGGTCTTCCCATATTTAACACAGCGCATGCTCATCATTCTGGTGTAAACGAAAGACAATGTATATTCTGTTGTTTTTGCTTTTGGGGAGGGGTGGGGGTATTTTTTGCAATAAGTTTTTCCTTCAGAAGTACAACATTAAAGGCCGATCCAAACTATTGAAAACATCTTTCATTGGAAATAAGTCCAAAAGGAAATAAGAACTATTCACACTAATCAATCCCTAATTTGTAAATTTTAGGCATCTTCGGGTATATCCGGTACAGCCTGAATATCCCGCCCCGTCTTGATGTTCAAGGTCACCGAGACAAGGTCAGGGTTATAGGCCCCAAAAATGGGCCAGAGGGGCTTGGTAGTGTCAACATTTCTAAATCTGTAGAAAAGGCGACGATTTTTGGCGTCAACGATGAACCATTGCTTCGTCTGCATATCCAAGAGGAAGCCAATGGTCGTACGTAAGTTAGTTCCAGGCGGAGCGTTTTCCGTCAGTGGACTGTGATATAGACGTTGTCCGTTATGCCACGTTTGCAGACAAACTGTGCGACATAAAGGACATCTGCGCGCGCAACATACCCAGGCGTATGGAGATCCGTCTGCGGTATAGTGTTTGTCAATCTCACTTCTACGGGCGATTCCAATTTCAAAAATAAGGTCCTGACGTAGCTGCCGCTTGATAAAGAAATGGACAATAACCTCGAAGTAGAACCTTCCACTTTTGGAGAAAGCCTTGGTAGCAATAACTCCGCGGTAGTTCTTCAGGCCCAAAGCTGACACTGGACCCCTGCCCATCGTGTTTTTCAGCGATTTTCCGTCACTAGTCAAGAAACATTGAGGATGCACCGTCCCTTCGTCCAGAACCATGTCAGGACCTAAAATTAATGTTAGAATACAATATATGGGACTATATAATGGTGTTAAATAGACTATTTATCGGACTAAGTAGTCCTGTTAGACAGA